>LOEQ01003352.1:94717-118486 GCA_001685075.1 Bramus lutescens
TCTTTCTTTCTTTCTTTCTTTCTTTCTTTCTTTCTTTCTCTCTCTCTCTCTCTCGCTCTTTCCTTCCTTCCTTCCTTCCCTCCCTCCATTCCCCCCTCTCTTTCTTTCTTCTTCCGCCCCTTTTTTTTCTGGCTTTTCGAGACAGGTTTTCTCTGAGTAACAACTCTGGCATTCCTAAAACTCACTTTGTGGAACTGGAAGGCCTCAGATTCAATGAACTCCTTCCTCTTCTTCCCAAGTGCTAGGAGTAAAGAGGTGTACCATCACAGGCCAGCTTACCATATTAATTCTCAAAATTGCTATAAAAGTCTGCATTCCCGCCAGAGTGGAGGAGTGTTCCCCTTATTCCACATCCTTACCAGCTTGAGCTGTCACTTATTCGATTGACCTAACCATTCTAAAATGTGTAAAAGAGAAGCGCAGAGTATTTTTTGATTTGCATTTCCCTATTTACTAAGAATGTTGAACATTTCCTTAAGAGCTTCTTGGTCATTTGACATTGCTCTTTTGAGAATTCTTTGTTGATATTTGTACTATTTTTTAATTGGATTATACAGTTTTTGATGTCTAATTTCTTGAGTTCTTTTAGTATGTTGTAAATAAGCTCACTGTTGGATAGGGAGTTGAGGAAGATCTTTTCCCATTATGTGGGCTGCTGTTTTGTCCTGTTGGTATTCTTTGCCTTTCAGAATCTTTTCATTTTCATGAGGTCCCAGAAATTAATAACTTATCATACTGCCTGTGTGTTTCTGTTTAGAAAGTTTTCTCATGTGTTGAAGGCTATTTCCTAATTTCTCTTCTATCAGGTTCACTCAATTTATTTTGAGGTCTTTGATCCTCCTGGACTTGAGTTATGTAGAGGATGACAGATATATATATATATCTATTTTCAGTCCTCTTTATGCTGATATCCAGTTTTATAAACACCATTTGTTAAAGATACTTTCTATGTTCCATTGTACATTTCTTGCTTTTTTTTATCAAAAACCAAGTGTCCAGTTGTATGTGGGTTTATATCTGGGTGGTCTTTGATCTGGTTCTATTGAGCTACCTGTCTGATTTTATTACTTATAGATTTGTAGTACAGCTTGAAATCATGTATGGTAATACCTCCAAAATTTTCTTTATTGTACAGGATTGTTTTAGTTATCCTGACTTTATCGTTTTTCCATGTGAAGATAAGTACTGTGTCGGATTTTGATGGGAATTATTTTGAATCTTGAATTGCTTTTGATAAAATAGCCATTTTTATTATGTCAATCCTATCAATCCAAGAACATGGGAGATCTTTACATCTTCTGTTATCTTTAACAGTTTCTTTCTTCAGGGATTTCAAGTTTTTTCCATAGAGGTTCTTCATTCTTCACTTGTTTGGTAAGTTACTCCATGATATTTTATTTTATATTATTTATGGCAATTGTGAAGTGTGTTAATTACCTGATCTCTTTCTCCACTAATGTATCCTTTGTATATAGGAGGGACACTGTTTTTGTTGTTGTTGTTACTGTTTGTTTTGTTTCTTTTTTGATTGATTTTGTATCCAGACACTTCACTGAAGGTGTTGGTCAGTTTTAAGAGTTTCCCATTTGGATTGCTTATATATGCCATCATATCATCTGCAAATATGATTCTTTGAATTCTTACTTTCTAATTTTTATACCCTTGATCTTCTTTCATTGTTTTATTATTGTTCCAGCTAAAAACTTAAGTATTATCTTGAATAGATATGGGGGGAACTGACACTCTAGTTTTGTCTCATATATTAATGGAATTTCTTTAAGTTTCTGCCGATTTAATTTAATACCGTCTATTGGCTTTGTGAATACTGATCGCCTTTATTATGTTTAAGTATGTCCCTTGTATCCCTGAAATCTCCAAGACTTTTTTTTTTAATGAAGGTGTGCTGGATTTTGTCTTTTTTTTCTGCATCTAATGAGATGGCCGTGATTTTTCTTTTTCTATTAATTTGTTTATAAGGTAGATTATATTGACAGTTTTTAGTTCGTGGTACTATCTCTAGATCTCTGGGATGGAAATTTCTTGATCATGGTTAATGATTTTTTTCAATGTGTTCTTAGATTTGTTTTTTAAGTATTAACTTAATATTTATGCACCAATGTTCATAAAGAAAACTGTTCTATAATTCACCTTCTTTATTGTGTCTTTGTATTTTGGGTATCAGGGTAACTGTGGCTTCATAAAATGAAGTTGGCAAGGTTTCTTATTTTTCTTTTTCATGGAATAATTTCATGAGCATTGGTTTTAGCTCTTCTTCCAACGAATGGCAGAATTCTTAACTAAAACCATCTTTTCCAGAGCTGTATTTAATTGGGAGACTTTAAATGACTGTTTCCATTTCCCCTAAGGGTTATTAGTCTATTTAAGTTGTTTTAATGATCTTTAACTTTGGTAAGTGACATTTATTGAGAAAATTATCCATTTCTTTTAGATTTTCCAATTCTATGGAGTACATAATTTTGAAGTATGATCTAATGATTCTTTGGATTTCCTCATTGTCTGTTAGTATACCCCACTTTTGTTATGATTTTATTAATTAAATATTCTCTTTCTGCTTATTAATTAGTCTGGATAAGGGCTTGTCTATCTTTCTGATTTTTCTAGAAGAACAAATTTTTTGTTTCATTGATTCTTTGTATTGCTCTCTTTGTTTCTGTTTTATCAATTTTTGCCCTCAGTTGTTTATTTCCTGCTATCTACTCTTCTTATTTGTGTTTGCTTCTTTTGTTCTACAGCTTTTACATACACTGGTAGGTCTGTAGTATGTGATCTCTCCACATATGAAGACATTTAGAGCTAGGAATGTTCCTCTTAGAAACACTATCATTGTTTGGGTCATTCCTTTTCATTGAAATCTAAGAAGTCCTTTAATTCTTTCTTCTTTTTTTTCTGCCTTGACCCAGTCATGACTCAATAGAGAGCTGTTCAGTTACCATGAATTTGTAGGTTTCTGTTGTTATTTTAGTTGTTGAAATGCAAATTTAATTCATGGTGCCCTTATAAGATATGGGTGAGTATTTCAATTTCTTGTAACTGTTGAGACTTGCTTAATGACTGAGGATAAAGTCAATTTTGAAGAATGTTCTATGAGGCTGAGAAGAAGATATATTCTTTTTTATTAGGGTAAAATGTTCTGTAGATATTTGTTAGGTACATTTGTGTCATAATGTCTCTTAACTCCATTTTTTCTCTGTTTAGTTTTTATCTGGATGATTTGCTCATTGGTAAGAGTAGGGTATTGAGGTCCCCCACTATTCATGTATGAGGTTTGATATGTGATATAAGCTTTAGTGATGTGGGAAGTCCTACTGTATATGACTTGCTTTTGTTGGTTGATGAATAAAGAATCTTCTTTGGCCTGTGAGAGGGCAAAGAACTAAGCAGAAAACTAAACTAAATTCTGGGAGATGGTAGGTGGAGTCAGTGAGAAGCCATGCTGCTGCTACAGGAGACAGATGCCAGACAGCAGAGGGGACTTTATTGATAGGACAGAACTATATGATGATACACAGATTAATAGAAATGGGTCAATTTAAGATATAAGAGCTAGCTAGCAAAATTCTTAAGTGATTGACCAAACAATGTTTTGTTTTAATTAATACAATTACTCTGTGGTTATTTCAAGTCTGGGTAGCTGAGAAAAGCATAACTGGCCTTTGCTTACATATTTGTGTCAGTGTGGCTAACTAATTCCACATAAAACCTGAGAGAGCTTGAAAAGGAATTCTAGACACAAAATAAAGAGTTTAGTGCAGTTTCTTGGTAGGCACATTGAAATATGACATTTCTTTCCTAGTTTTCTATTTTCACATTTATTTGTATAAATTTTTCCCTCATTACCTCTTTTCATTTCTTTTCCTGTATCCTTTTATGTGTCTTTCACAACCCTCCCCACAGAATTTAATCAAAGATGTCTTCTTTGTATTATTAAAATTATTTTAAAATTTTCTTTTAGTAATTATTTTAACAGATCATGTATGTGATAATTTTTATGTATTGTAAATTAACGCACTTTTAAATGATTATCTTAACTCTTCCCTATTTTTAAAGTAACGTATTTTCTTATTCGGTTGAATTTCTATTCTAGAATACTAAATCAATCAATAATTTTTTCCCTTCAGAATACTGTAAAAAGTTTTGCTTTTATTTGCAATTTAAGAATTTTGAAAAACAAAACTAGTAAAAAATAAATTTAGAAAATCATGTGATTAACCACCCAGGTACTTTTTTATTATCTAACATTCTTTATATCATCTGTTTACTTTTGATAATCTCCTTTAAAATAAGCACAATTTTTAGAAAATATTATTTGAAATTCCGAAAAACAATGAGTTAAGAATTGGTTAAAATATTGTTGTTCTGGTAGTATTTGCATTGATTTTAAATTTGCTAATATGAAACATAGCTTGTGATTAACATTTTCATGATGTGTTTCTTTGGAGCTGCCTAGTTGCAGTTTTAACCTGAAATATGATACTGTTCCACATATCATTTAAAAGAGATTAACTATCCTGGTGTTTGATGAAGTGAACTCAGTTTTAAATTATGCACATTATAATAATGAAAACAAAATAAAATGAGAGCTCTTTTTGTCTGAGGCCAGCTATCTGATATGCAAATCAATCATAGCTCATATTTTTTTTTCTTCCTGCTCAGGTTTTCATATTCACTTGAGAACATCACATTTAGCTTTTTCATAACCTCTGTTTAATTGCTTAGGGAAACGACATCAATTCAGGACTCAATTAAGTACAACTGTCACATTTTAGATTTTATTCTTCTGAATGTTTGGTACATCTCATTTAAATTCAAAGAGCAAATCAAGCAGACAAAATTCCCTGTAGTTTTAAGGGGTAGAGATAGCCACAACTTCTAAGTCTGATTTCTGTTTTATTTTCATATATTTTTCAACCTTGTGGTGATTTTAGTAAAAGAAACTCCTGTTGGCTTATATATCTGAATTTTAGTTATCCAGAAGTAGCACTACTTAGAAGGAGTAGAGGCTTGTTTGGGTAGGTGTGCCGTCATCGTTTGCTGGAAAAAGTATGTCAATGAGAGCATGTTTTAAGACACCAGAAGTCCAAGACAGGTTCAGTGGCTCATTCTAAATGCTGGACATAGAACTCTCAACTTCTTCAGCACCATATCGACCTGCATGCTGCCTTGCTTCTTGCCATCTTAATAATGGACTTAACCTCTGAATTTTAAGCAAGCCCCAATTAGTCTTTCTTTTATAAGAGTTTCTGTCATCATGGTGTTCTTTCACAGCAATAGAACACTGATTAAGACAGGCCCTAATCTTCTAATATGGCTTCTGTGAATCTTTCCACAAAACAAGCATTCTTTTGTTTATGTAAGTTTGGGCATCTTTAAGAACCCATATGAACTGTTTTCTAAGCCAATATAAAGATCTGATCATTGCCTGAATTAAAACAATACCTTATTTTACACTAATAGTTTAACAAGGATTCAAATAAGGGTTTATAATATAATTATTTACTTTTCAGGTGTGTTACTTAGAAGATATAAGCATAGGGCTATCATCAGGATCAAAATATATTATATTCATGCATGGAAACATCTTAACGAAACTCTTTCTTCTGTTTGTGTAGTTAATATAGATTACTAAGCTATAACAGTATCCTGGCAGAATACTTCTAAGCAAAGCTTCACCTTTGTATAATTAGAAAGTTATTAGAAAGTCTCAAATTTCGTTATGGTTTATTTAGTTCTTAAGAACTTTGTGATGCGGTCAGAAAAGGGATCATTGTTCTCTTTATGGAAGTTGTTATTTTATGCCTACATTAACTGGAGTGAGTAATTTTCTTTACCAAAACTTTTCTTCTTTTATACCAGGTTTCTTCCACAATAAAATATTGGGATAGCTGTACTTCCTTGTGTCTCACTGGGCAGCTTGCTTCTACAACATACTATATTTCATAGAATTCATTAGGGTTAAATAAAACATTTGCAAGTATTTTCCAGTGTCAAGAAGTAGGAAAAACAAAATAAAACTAAATATGTGATTTTTCAGTTTAGAAATAAATTTATAAGATATGCCTAATAAGGTAAAATAAATATAATTTATCTGGACTCAGTTCCTTTTTGAAGCATCCACCACTTTAGATATGGAATACAGCATGGTCTTCTTGGACTTTTTCACCACATGTCTACAGTAGTTTATGAATAATCACAAATACAAATTCTACTGCAAATACATCAACCCTGACAATATTCCATGCTCCTGATGGTGAGCTCCCACTGATATATTTGATAAGAGAACACCAAATTGCATTTCAAAGATGTCATACTATTGAATAAAAATAGAAGCTTTAAATTGTATTGTCCAGGCCTATCCTCCTGCAACCTCAGTGGAACTCTGAAACACATCTTGCTCCAGTACTGAGGGGACTTAAGAGGTGAGTGAACTGAAATATTTTATTCAATAAAAAATTCTTTATATTCAACTGAAATAAAGAAATGGGCAATGCCTTTGAAAGGAATCTTTTCCAAATTATGTTAAAAAGTAGCAAGTGTTCTTTATTTTAATTGACATAGATTATTAAGAAATTTTATTAGCTGTGTGAGTACTTATTTCTTTATGAGGAGAAAATGCTTGGTAAAAGTAACTTAAGAGGTTTGGTGTTAGTTAAGTCATTACCATACTTGCTATACCAGCAAGACCTCTTTAGGTTCCTCACCATCACATAAAAATTACAACAGAAAAGCAAACATCTGTGATGTCAATTCATGCGAATATGAGCTTCAGCCTCAGTCTGAGGTCCCTATCTTAGTATTACCCCATCATTAATTTGAATCTTCCTTTTGCATTTACTATGTAATTTGGTTAATTGAAATTGGATATATAATTTCTCTTTTTACCATGATGTTTATTTATTCAAAATCTCTAGTATGTCATTCTTTCCCAGACAGATTTTCAGATTCCAGAATTCCCACTTTAAGAAATTTTCCAGTCTATTGTAAAATAAATCGCTCTATGTCCCTAGCATGTTGTGTTTTTTCTGCTGTCAAGTGAGTTGGACAATTTTATATAACATTTCTTTCCTTTTTCTTAAAGCAGTGAGAAACTTTTTTTTTACCTTTTGCTTTATGAAAATAAAACATGGTTGAGTTACATTTGTCTGACGACCTTTAGTCTTCTCTGCCCATATCCTTCTCCAGGATTCAGAATTTTTCTCTATTTCTTTGAATAATCTGCTTTCTTCTTTGCATTCTTTAGTCATGAGCTCCAGTAATATAATCATTTGGTCTTTGAGTCCTGTCCTCAATACTGGAAATCTTATTTCTTAATTTTTATTCTTTTTCCTCTTGCTCTCTTTTCCATGGAATGTTCAAGTATTATGTCTTAAAGTTATATTTTTTTTAATTTTTCATTTTTGGATTTTAGTTCCTTTCATATTTAAAATTCCAGATTTTTTTAAGTTTTCACCTTTCTGATTGAGTTTATTTGCTTCTATCTCTTTATGACCTATTTCAGTTTAACAGTATTTTCCTCACTGTCTCTTTAATCTATTTAATTTTCTTAATATATATTTTACATTCTTATTTTAGAGTTTTTCTATATTTATCTTTTTTCCCCAGTTAATTTCAGTTAGTTGATATCAGGGTTTTTCGCAAAGCTCTCAATTCTCAACATTTGAAATTCTCTAAAACTTGAACAATTAATTCCAGCTTCCCTACCTAAACTTGCCTTATGCATTGATCTCAAGAAATCTTAAGCAAGAGACTTATTTTCCCTGAAACTGGAGTCATCTCTATCCTTCCAACATAGCTGTAGATGTACAGGTCTTGGATTTCTGGGTGTGAATATCTGATGTGCTGTTACTGTTTCAACACCAGAGGGTGATCCAAGTCCAGGTTTGTATCAAATTCTATGAACTATGTTGTTCTGAATAAACTGGAGAAGACCCTCATGAGTTTAGTCTTTCAATAGAATTTTCTCCTTGGGACAAAAATAGGCCTCGGTGGCATATTTCCAATTACCAGAGTACGGTAAGAATTGTGGGTTTCTGATCAAATTGTCATAGGATGTGCCTCAGAATCATGTGTCATACATATTCCCACAAAGGCTACCTAATAATGTTTCTTCCTGACTCCATACCCAATCGAGCCTTGAACAGTTCTGGTACTCATCTTGCTATGGGCTGCATATTGTTGAAATGGAGTAAGACAAACCACAATGCTAATCAGCCACAAGCAATGCTCATAGGAGTTGAAGTAAATTAAATTCATCTGACACCGGTACTGTCAAGAGATTTCATGTGTAGGTAGTCATTGGAATGGAAGGGAAAGGTTATGCTTGGTTTCATAACCCCAGAAACCAAGTTCCTGTGCAAAATTCTGTGCTTACACTATTTCCTACCTACTGCCAATGATTTTCATTTACTCTTTGTTTTCTAATTGTGATAGTGAATTAGTGAAGCCCATCCATTGGCACCTATGCTTGATTTAAACTTGGTTAATGCTGAGTCTCCTATACAGAAGGGCCTTCAGAGTTTCAAGGGTATAACGAGACCAACACCACTGTCTTTGGTGAGGTTGGAACAGTGGGACAAGTCACATGCCTTATATTTGAGATATTTAAGAGTACCATCTTTAAGCACTGACCTACAAATAAATACCTTCTCAGTTAAAGGTCGGGTGATATATGGTGTGTAGGGGTCGGCTTCATGGTAGGATAAGTATAGAATCTCCATTGGTGAGCTCTGGAGTAGATAGAGGACCTTTGCTTTCTGCCTGGCATAAGGTCTTACAACATAGCAGACCTGTTAATGAGTTCTAATACAGAGGTGTATGTTATTGTTGGGGATTTCTTCCTGTCAATTTGAGACTAGCCGGAATCTTCACAAAAGAAATTCAGGACAGATGGTGGAAGCACAGTATTTACTACCTAGCTTACACATTTGACAAAAACTCTCACCCCTGACTTTTTCTGGCAGTAAGTCATGAGACCCTGTGCAACAGTGACTTTCATCATTGTGAGACTGGTGTTATTTCGAATCTATGGCCTGGATTTATTTCCTCTTCAATCCCAAAACAAGAGGCATAGCCAGTGCTACGCTGCGTGAGCTCGGAGAGGAAGTGTGAGTATAAATATAGGTATTACGGACTCTCCCCTCCTTCCTTTAGTTCTTGCAAAGGTAGTTTGATATACCTACCTGTGCTTCGTTAGGTTTACAAATAATGAGACATTCCAGAGCACCTTATTCAATCATTCCTTCTTCCTTACAAGAACATGATTTCTTTGAATGACTTCTTGTGTTTGTTTGCTTGCTTCTCTTAACTAAATGAAAGTCATGATCAATTTTGGAGATATCTTTAAGATAATTTTTCTTCTTTAAAGAGTATCATTTTTAATTGAGAAAATATACAAAAAATCCGTCATATTTTAACACTTAAATACTGTATTTACATCATTTCCTACTCTTCCTTTTCCTCCTTTGTCTTGTCCTCTGCCTCATCACCCATCTTGGATTCATTACCTCTTCTACACAACTATTAATGGTACAATTACACTACTACTAATATTACTACCACACATACATGCAAACTACTGAGTCCAATTAGTGATACTTTATTTTTCCTATGTATTTAGGGCTGAACATTTGGAATTGATGACCTACCAAGGGTAAATATAATATAGTACCATGATGAGAAAATTTGTGTAAAACTTCACATAAATAACCACTAAATGTTGGCTAATGTGATGATTGTGGTGGTGATGTTGACAAAGCAGATGCAGTGAAAACCATAGATGCTACTTCAGATATAAAATAAATATTGCGATGGTTGCTGTTTAGGGTCTTTGCCTCTGTTTCTGTATCTCTCTCTTTTGCATTCGTTTTGTATGTGATATGTATGTGAATACTTTATGTGTGATACATACACATGAGTATGCGGATATAAGCAATGAGTGTGCACTCAGAGTCCAGAGGATATCCTCTTTTGTCTTCCTCTGTTGTTCTCTTCTATATTACCTGAAGACAAGGTATCTCACTGAACCAGAGCTTGCCGTTGTTTCTATGATATCTGGATGAGCACAAACTGGACATTTCCATCTATAGCTACCGATGTTTGTTTTAATATATGAGCTTATCTTTGAACAATTTAACTCAGGTCCTTGTGATTGCACAGCAAGAACTTTACTCTCTGTACTCTTTCCCTAAACAATAGCTAGGTTTTCTGTTAACAATAATGAATTTAAAGACCAAACTTTCATTCTAATGAATTAATTAAAAAACCCAATGTTGGAAGCTATTGAATAATTTATTTATACAACGAAGACTTTCATTTTATTGAGTTCTTATTTAAATCATTAAAATTGATGTTTTCTTCATTTCAGCCATGTGGAAAAAGAAACTCAGTTTGCTATTTGATCTGTTTCAATTCAAAAAGGCTGGGAAAGAAAAAGAATGGACTGAATTGTCCCATTCTTACTCACTAAGAAAGAAAATTCCTTTTCATACTTTAAACTCATAGTTTTGTTTTTCATTAAAATATATCTGGGCTTATTTCAACAGGTAAGTAGACACAAAGCAGTCACCCAGACACATATTTGAAAATCTGATTATCCATGCATTCAACATGCTTTAAGTCTGGGAATCTGGCCACCATTTCAAGATGAGATTTGACATGGCCTACTAGCTGAGGGAATAAGGAGCTTTAACACTATGGAATAAACTCCTACCTTTGCAGGTGCCTGCAGGGGATGCATCTATAATTGATTACTCAAGTTCCAGGTGCTCTCAGAACTGTGTCGGCAAAGTTATGAATTATTTGCTGAAACTAATAAGTAGGTAACAGTTAAATAAGCACAGGGAGTGGATTTATTTATCTCTTGCATAACATGTTTTACAAGTATTCTGTTTCAAACTGAAGACATATGTATTGTTTAATCATAGTATTTTCTCTACTGTTAGCAGAAAAAGTTAGCATAATGAAAATATGTGTAAACTCTCTTACAGTATAATTGATTTTGAAATGAATGTCAAGGCTTTCTCAAAGAATCTTAGATACTGCATGCAAACATGAATAAGACTACTTTGCTAACTTATTTGTTTACTTTTTTAGGAATAATTATTGCCATGTGTCCTCTTGAATTTTCTATGTAGGATCCTTACTATTGGAACTCATATTTTCAATTTCTCTGATAATAATTCCCCTAAGAATATGGTAGAGCCATATTTTATTAAATGTACTGTTTCAATATTAATATTTTAATAATTTCCTTAGAATATTTTACAAAATTCAGGTATATCTTTGTAGTGGTGAGGTGTGGACTCCTTGTAATTAGATAATTACACGGAATCTGTATTCATTTAAACACTGCCTGGCCCATTAGCTCTAGCCTCTTGCTGGATAACTCTCACATCTTGATTAACCCATTTCTATTAATGTGTATTGACTGTGGCTTACCTGCATGAGTCTAACCACTGTCTGTCTTGAGTAGGAGAAGCATGGCGTCTGCCTGACTCTGATTTCTTCCTCCCAGAATTCTGTTCTGTCTTCCCCCCTACCTATGTTCTAACCTATTAGGCCAAGCAGTTTTCTTTATTAACCAATGAAAGCAACAGATAGAAGACTCTCCTACATCATATCTTTACTTACGTATGGTATTGTCCTTTGTTTCTCCACAAGGTTTCAACCTATACCAATATTGATAGTGTCTGAATCACCATTTCAGTAGAAAAGATGTGAGCTTGTACTGTCCACTAAAATAAACGCTATTTGCAAATGACTTCATAGCACTTTTACTGTGCCTAGTCAGAATAGGAGTGTGTTCTAGACATATCATTTCTAGTAGAAGAAATGTGTCGATGTCTCCATTGGTAAAGTGCTTTAAAGGAAGATGCATCTAAAGCTGGATACCAAAGTGTTGGCCTGTGATATTAATGCTAGAGTAATAGAGAAAAAAGAGATACCTGAGTCTTTCTGGCCAGTCATCTATGTAAATCTGAATGCAGAATCAATTTAGGAAGACACCTAAGGTTGAACATAAGACTCTACATTTATGTGCACATGTATGCATGCACAAACACACACATACATGTATAAACACACAATAAATTAATTAATCGAAAAATAGTGGATTTTATAAGTTAGCTATGTAAACAGAAAGATTAAATGTATATAACAACTGCATAGAAAAATAAGATCACTTAGGTATTTTGAATTAAGTAAAATATATTACCAAAATTAGCATCACAAGTCTCAATCATGACTGCCTAAATAGGAATTTTGTTTTAGATAGTTTGACTTGAATTGTATTTTTATAAAATTATGTAGATTTTATAGAAGATGAACATTAGAATGTGACTCAGTGGGAATGACACAATGTTTTCCCAATTCCATAATTTAGAAGCTATGAAAATTTGTTTTATTAACATCACCTTTTACAGATTTATTTGTTTCTTGTGTAGAGAGAGCATTAATCCTTGAATCCTCAACAATTATAAGATGAATATCAACTTTGAGGCTTACAGGAGAATTTTTCCATATCTTTTTTAGACAATAATTCCACAATTTATCCCTTTGCTGTAATTCCTCAAATTCTCTCATAAATTTATTTTTGTTCTCTTCTAAATCATGCTTTCTTTCATTAATAGTTAAATGCATATATACATACACACACACACACACACACANTCTTAAATATAACTTGTTTAGTCTATACTTATACATTTAGGGCTGACCATTGGGTAATGGATAACCAATGAGTGTGCTTTTCTCTGGAGAAAACTATTTCTTCTGATTACAGCATTCTTTACTTACAGTAGTTCTGTGCTAGATTGAGGTCCTGTGATTTTCAAAGCAAAGATTTCCAATTTGAATTTGTCTACTGTTGTCCTTGTTCAGCCCATGTTTGAATAAAGATGTTGATGAGAAATTCTGTGTTTGTAAGATCTGTCATTGTAAAGACATTGAATTTTAGAGAAAACTCTGTTTTATCTTTTTACAATCTTTTGTTGCTGCTTCTGCAATGTCCTCTGAACCTTAGTGTTAGAGTTGTTTTGAAGATGTATCTCTTGAAACTGGAGTTCAAATCTCTTCATTTTGATTGGCATTGGGTTTCTGAGTGGTTTCCATCAATTGCAAAGAGAACATTCCTCTCTTTCTTTTCCAGGTTTGATTAGAAGAACTGAAGTCAACTTCATATGTTGCCTTGATACCTCAAAATTAACAGTAGTTTGTATTAGAAAGTATCATTCTGAAATAAAAAGATATATATTGAATAATTCTGTGCATAATGTCAAACCTTATCTGGAAATAGAATACTGTTCTTACTTTTGCCAATGATTCATATGAGGCTGAAGCAGAAAAAATGGTGTTGGCCTTTTCTAAGATGCTTCAGCTGTAACCAAAAATAAATAAATGTGGGCACACAAAGACTACTCAAATTGTGCTACTTTTCTGAGACTTGAGATACAGAATCACAATAAATGCTATGTTTCACTTTTTTTTGATTTTTTTACTTCATGTGACTTTTCTAAACATGTGGGTATCATGCCTTACTAACTTCAGAAACATTGGAAACTGAAGCTAGTCATGGCTGCATAAAACATCTTCATTTTATGCAGATATTTGGTTATATAATATTTTGGAAATACAGTCATCTTTTAGTCATGATAAGCCAAAGGTAAGAAAATATCATTTGGGATATCATAATTTAATATTACCAACAAAGTATTCTTCCAACACTCAACTATACTCCTTTGTTCTGGTGATATTACAGAGGTTGCACAAAGTCTCTTCAAATGTGTGAATATCTTGCCTCAGCCCTAAAGATACTGCTAATGGGATTTTGTATAATTAATCTTGACATTTATAAAAAGTCTTTTAACTGTCACTTGTGAAAACTTGCCCAGACATAGAAGGTGCTTTTTTCAGTAGCTTCATATTCTTCAAACATACTGAAACATTTAAAATTATCTAACTTGTAAGGGTAATATGTCATTATGAGAATACATGTCATACGATCAAACATATTTAAGACATAGATTTCTGTTAAATTATACAGAATCCTCCCATAAACTATACTCAAATATTATTAACAGTGATCCGCAACATATCTTGATTTTTCTAATACATAAGACATTGGAATATATATGTCTATAACAAATTTCACAAAGAAAATACCTTTTAATATTTACTTTTGGCTATATTTATCAATATTCTCACTTAAGAAAAGAAGATAATTGTATTTATTTACCTATCAAATAAATGTGTTGATGTCTTTATATTATGTGGAAAAAGTTATCATAAAGTAAATGTTTGATACATGTTATACATGCTACATTCTTCAGATTTCCAAATAATATTCTAGACTATGAATTGATATGAAACATTTAATAATCAAAATGAAAATCTACTTAGTATTTCAGTAAACATGTCTTCGCTATTTTTATTGTTTCAAGTGAATATAAAATAACTAATATAGTCTATTCTTTTTAAATATATTCTATTATATTTAAACAGTGACATCATCATACTTTAGAAATTCTTTTGAAGTATTTGTTTTAAATATGAAATAATTTTAATTTTTCTCAGTCCAAGACAAGGCATAGAATACATTTTGTGAGAAAAAATTTAAATATATTATTCTGTAGGTGAAATATTTTTATTAAATTATAAAAGTACATCAAAATTGGTTTACAAGGGTAAATTTTACTTCTTTATCATTTGCGACTCAAGATTCTTCAATATATAAGATTTCCATTATAATCTTGTTAATGTTGGTTATGCATTATTCTTGTGTGATATGTTACCACTTTGAGAATCCCTTTTCACTGCAAAACATGCTTGTTTTGTACTCGTATTTTAGAACTCTAGAGTGCAATGCCTTCTGTTATATTTTTATTTGAATTTGATAAAATTTCCTTTGGGAAGAATGGCGACATGATGAGTAAATATAATACTGTAAAATGTAGTGTTTTTTCTAAAAGAGGAAAAGATTTTCAGTTGAAACTTGAAGCTTCCCTTGAAACATATGGGATCTAATTAGTAACACTGAGTCAATATGGCTTCATTAATTGTGATAACTGTGCTTTAGTAATGTGGAACACATTGGCAACAGAAAATAAAATCAAGGAATGGTATAAGTAAAAATGTTTGTAAAATTATTAAAACTTTTCTGTTATACTAAGTAATATAAAGCTCATAAACTGCCAAGATATACTTTTTGAGATTTGTGAACTTTCTAATCCTAAAATTATCTTCTTCCTCCATTCTTACCCTCAGATCTTTTGGTCTTCATTATCATTTGTCAATTTTCCTAAGAAATCAAAATTATTCAGAGACCCACTAATTCTAGTCTGTGAAAATGGCAAGCCCAAAGCTATATTTATGAAGAGGACCTGGTGCAGGCCAATTTAAGCGCTTGCTGCTTAAATCTCTGTGTGTATATACACCTTTGTTATTTCATTCATGACTTCCTTATTCTCCTGCTGTTCTCCATTTGATCTCACTCTTAAATTATTCCAGGATCTCTTTCTTTGGGATTCCCTGATCTGTAAGAGGAGATATTTGATAAAGACATCTTATTTAGAGTTGTATGTTCCAATGAATCCATCACTACATAATATCTGGATGTGGTTCTCTGCATCTGTTCCATCTGCTGCTTTAGAAAGCTTCTCTCACTTAGACTGGAACTAATCAAACTGAGAGCAGAAATCAATAAAATAGAAACACAGAAAAAATCCAAAGAATCAATGAAACAAAAAGATGGTTCTTGGAGAAAATCAACAAGATTGAGAAACTCCTATCCAAACTAATAAAACGTCGGAGAAAGAACACGCAAATTAACAAGATCAGAAATGAAAAGTGGGACATAACAACAGACACTGAGGAAATTCAAAGAATCATTAGGCCTTACTACAAAAGACTATATGCCACAAAATTGGAACGTGAAAGAAACAGACTTTTTTTAGATAATTACCATATACCATTATTAAATCAAGACCAGGTGAACAATTTAAATAGACCTATAAGTTGCGAGGAATTAGAAGCTGTCATCAAAAACCTCCCTACCAAAAAAAGCCCAGGACCAGATGGTTTCAATGCAGNAATAAACTGAAAGAAAAAAATCATACGATCATTTCATTAGATGCTGAAAAAGCAGTTGACAAAATTCAACACCCCTTTATGATAAAGGTCTTGAAGACATTAGAGATACAAGGTTCATACCTGAATATAATAAAAACAATATACAGCAAGCTGACAGCTAACATCAAATTAAATGGAGAGAAAATCAAAGCCATTCCACAAAAATCAGGACCAAGGCAAGGCTGTCCACTCTCTCCATACCCCTTCAAAACAGTGCTTGAAGTTCTAGCAATAGCAATAAGACAACATAAGGAGATCAAGGGGATTCGAGTTGGAAAGGAAGAAGTGAAGGAGTAAATCGAAATTGTGAATAGTGAAACCTTTAGTAGTTCTTTTATTAATTGGATTTGTTTTAGCTATCCTATTGGAGTTTTATTTGTTTGTTTATGAGTTTCCTATAACTAATCTATTGGAAATCTTACTTCTAGTGAATTAGTGCCTTGCACAATTTATCTTGACCCCCTGACTGTGTTTAGTGTATTATCAGTGTTTAATTAAAAGGGTTTAAAACATGAAATTGTGAGACAGAGATTCTTCCTTTGGATCTTCAAGTGTTTGGTAATTTTGTTATCACACCTGACTTATCTATTGATTAAACGATAATTAACTTTAATTATTGCTGTATGACTATGTATCATTTTGAAAAGTTCAAGGGAGCTTACAATGAATCGAATGTATTCAAATGGCTGGATTTCAGAGGTTTTACATCTGCATTTTAGGGAGGAATTATTTTGCTTGAATTAAACAACGTATGGAATAATATTTTAGGGTTAGGAAACACAGTAAAGGTGAAGAATTACGTTAGGATTTCTAGGCATTTAGCTTCATGATAATCAAACACTTTTCCCAGAGAGAATGCTTAGTATAGAATTTTTCAGAAGGGAAGAAAAATGATTTATTTGATAATAGTCCTATCTTTCAGTACAAGAATTTTCTGCTACAAACACTTAAGTTATCTTGTCATAGGACATAAAAGTTCTCAGGAGTGAGGCACAATTCAAAGAATAAAAAGCTATTTCACAGCAGAAAGTGCTCTGAGATTCAACTCACATTAAATCATCCTCAGATACATATGCACCATTTATTATGTCGTCCACACAGAGTAATGTGCTGTCTTTGATGTGCACATTAAGCAGGAAGTTCAAATGGTCACTCTTCTTACATTCTGGTATAAGATACTGTCAGATGACAGAACATTTACAGTGTCATGTCATGAGTGTTAGATAGCACAGGACCAGAAGAAGGAACATGACAGTGGCTCAGGGTAAATACACATAACCTGGGTAAGTAGGATACTCAAAGGGCAACTGAGGGAGAATAACAAAATGAATCAGAGTTTTAGTGTGTGCAAAGTGACAATTAAAGAATAATTATATAGACAGTCTGAGTACAGAGTTTTAGATAAAGACAAATTGTAGGACAGCATTGTAGCTAGTTCAGTAGTTCTTTACAAAGTAAAAGGGATAGATTCCCCTACCAAGAACATTAAATAAATATACTTCTAGGTACCAATGGTGTATGTTCCTCTAAATACAAGTGTTTAGTTCCTAGCCTACAATATGATGATTCAGGAGGATGATGTCCAGGAAGTGATTAGGTGGTGAAGTATTGCTCAAACTTTATAGTGCCTTTATAGAAGCAGCCAGAGAAAAGCATGTGGAGTAATCAAGAGCTGAACCCAGAACCCTGCTCTCTAAAATTCATGTTCTATTTAACTATTACTGTTATACATAAATGTGTGTGTACCCCTGTGCATATGCACATATCTATGCACATGAGACCATCTAATATTGTTCACATATGTGCATGCAGAAGTGAGGAACTAATATTGTATAAGATATGTGTGTGCTTGCCCTGGAAGAATAGTTCTTTCTTTCTCAACAGCCATTAGTTGCTTACTGCTCTTCATCAAGGGTTAAGGTGTAGTGAAATTTTCCCAACTCACGCTGTCATGTCCAATGGTACAACTTTTCTTCTGGTTTTCTTTGGCAGCCATGTTCTTGAAATTTCATGATGGTAATTTCCCTGTCATTGTATGGTGTGCTCTATTTTGTAGCCAATTTTCTAGTTCTCCTACACTTACAAACTTTCTGCACATTTGATCTCTGATTCTTATGCAAAACCCACCTCTTTTACGATTTTCTATGTAGTTAAAAGCTTATGCTATCTTAAGTTCTCATTCCCTTATTCTTTTAAACTAATTTCCCAATCGCCCCATTCTAAGAGTTGAGATCCAATTGCTCTCTTTCTCCCATTCCCACTCTGACTCATTGCATCTACATTCAGCTCCTGTAGCAAGGATAATATTTCTTGTACACACCTCACGTTCACCACAGCAATTCTGTGTTGCATGGATTTTGAAACAGCTTTCCCTTCTCAAGAACCTCTTGCTTTTTGACCATCCACCAGTTAAAATCTCCAGCACTGGAAGAAGAGTTCGCAAAAGTTTCAGTTTCTCCTGTACGAAGACAGGAGAGACACATTCTCATCTTTGAGAGGCCTCTTACAACCAAGCCCTCGCCGTTGGTTGCCGCATGCCTGCTGTCTCATCTCTTGTGAAGTATTTTTTTTTATTTGATTATCCACATGGCCAGAAGCCAGAATTCATCTCACTGTTGGAAAACTTTTAAAAAGGGATTTTACTTCTTTTCTTCAAAAGCCTTAATGGTTTAGCACCTTCCCCACAACTGCACCCATTACCCACCTTCCCCACATCACTTCCTATCAAACTTTGAAAATACCTCATTTTTGTTTGCCTGTTTTTTCTTTGTTCTTCATCGAATCCAATTTGTGTTTCCCAGTGATTCTTTTGAATAGAACTTGCCCTGGTTTGTGGTCGATTTGCCATGTCTCAAATTGTTGTTCAAGTAAACCGCTTCCCTTTCTCCAAAGCTAACAAATGCCAGCAGCGCCTCACTTCGCCTGAGGGTTTGTGTCTGCCTTCCAGCTTCTGTGCTGACATTTAGTTGCCTCGAGCTTACGGAGGTATTGCGAGCTTACGTCACAATCGCTGTCAGTTGTGCCTAGAAACGGTTGCCTTGGTGTGATACACCACCACTGGCTCTTACACTGTCTGGCCCTTCTTCCTCAAAGAGTCTGAGGCTCCTAGAGTGTGGATGGATTATGAACACCACATTTAGTGGTGAGTGAGAATCCATCAGTTTTACTCTCTGCTCTTCAGTGAGCTGTGAGGTCTGAGCACCCACCAATTTTTACTCTCTGCACCTCGGACAGTTGTGAGGTCTCTGGGTTAATTGCCAGCTGCCACAAAGAGTAACTTCGCTGATGCATGGGTATGGCAAGGTTTCCTTGTGAGTCTTTTAATTTATTTCCACATAAAATGATAAGATTTGGTGCCTCCTTAAGACCTATGACCTATCTAAACAGATTCTCAGGCACTTTTGTAATAATAGGTACGGTGGGGTCTGTCTCATGGAGTGGTTCATANAGAGGGTAGCTGTTTACCTCTGCAATATGCAGCCCAGTATTTCACCAATGGGCTATTTGAATATTGGTAGACCTGATCCTGCTATAACTTGTCAAGGTTAGGACTACATCTCTCCTACAGCAGATTTTATAGTGCCTTTTAAGTACCATGAATGATAGACTGTAGAGATGAAGATTCCATATTTTATGACTAGAATATGTCATTTCTTCAGCAATACAGTCTGGTTCAGAATTTAAGGACACTGAACGAAAGAATTTGAAATGCATTTTCAAAATAATTCTGCTGCAGCACAGACTTGCCACAGTGCCCCTGAACAATGGATATCACCGTCTAAAGGGTAACACAATTGACAAACGTGTGCAAAAGGACCTTGCATTAAAGCTACAGAATGTACTGGGAGGTTTCTGGGTTTAAATTGTATCCTTCTCTGCTTCTGTCTTTTTGTAAGACAGAACTACCTTCTGATCCTTTTCTATAAACCATGCCTAAATCTTATCCCCCTCATAATTTCACATGTTCTTTTTCAACATAAAACTACTTTTCTGCCATTTATATAATGCTTTGCAAAATCTAGTACTAAAGATCATCTTCTTTGGAAGTATCTCTTTACCCGGTGCCTCCCTTGCTTCTTCTGGAAACCTGAACGATAACTAAACTCCAGTCTGCCATACAGACTCAGGCTCTCTGTCTTTGTTTAATGCATTCTTCGGTACCAAATAACTCCATTTCTATCTTCCTCCCAACTCACTTCTCCCCTTAGCAGCCTCACACTGGAACAACCATTCTTTGTGATGCAGAGGACTTGTCTAGAACTGATTCTCTATCTGGGAGACCCACTGGAAGTGTCTGAGCCAAAATTGGCTATTGACAGAAGTGGAGTAATCACAGTTGTAACAGGTATAATCAACTGAAAGAACCCCAGGCTCCTCCTACCTGTGAGCATAAGCAGTTTGTATACATCTGTTATGTCTGTTCTTGTTTAATTTGCTTTGTAAGGTCTGTAAAAATCAATCTAAGAACAGGCCGAGCACCACCATCCATTCCTGAAAGCTGTACAAATGAATCCTTTAATCTTTTCACTAAATGTGTAAAATCTATTAGTAGTTATATTACTTATTTCTGACTCTTGTGTCCTGAATTGGCCTCTCAATTTCATCTTTTGTCATTTGCGATTGATCCATACTCAGTGTGTATTGCAATAATGAAACTATATGTACCTAAATCCCTTTGACTACCCAGCAACGCCAGAAAATCTCTGAAGTCAAGAACATTAGTCCTTCTATCTACTTAATGTCACCAGGAATTTTCCAGATCTACTCAACACCCATTCCCTCATTAATTTTGTTTTCAGCTGTTGGGGGAGGGGTGATAGGTAGTTAAGGAAAATTTAGCAGGCTTTTTAAAAGCCATTGAGAAAGATGTTTTCTCCCTCACATTACGTTATTCTTCAATTTTAAAATATAACAAAATCTACGACGGGCTGCCCCTGAATGAAGATGCTAGCATCTTCCAGCAGGAAAGAGCTGCATGGACAGCTTCTTCTCTTCTCCAACTATCGTTAGAGTCTGTAGCCATGACCTTTTTATATAATCATCTATTTCAGTTACAGTTTCCCAAATTTTAAAGAATAAGCAATCCACATCTAATTGTAGTAATCAATATTTACCTTGGAACAAACATACACAAACACAAACACCCTGCCGACACTGGAAAATGGCTGCCCATAAAAGATATTAATATTCATTTCCATTCTTCTACTCAATCCTCATGATTCTTTAGTCTCACCTGACAAAATCATTCTCAGAACAGAAAAGGACACTTTTCATCTTCTTCCCCAAAGCTATACCACTCTTCTTGCTCTCTGGTTACTCTAGCTTGTAAGTGGATGCCAAGCTCTGATCTTCCTCAGCATGCCTCTTCTACACAATAAAAACTTCACATTGTTTCGTGTGTGTATGTAAGTGTGTGTGGGGGGGGTATACATGAATTGTGGTATAAGTATGGATGACAGACATCAATCTGCAGAACTCAGTTCTGTTCTTTCACCATTTGGGTTCTGGGGACTGAAGTCAGTTTACAGATTTGATAACCAGTTCCTTCATTGCTAGGCCATCTTGTCAAACTTCATATTACTTCTTTTTCGGTAATTTTTATTATTTTCGTAATTATATTACCTAAAATGTTATTTGGTTTTCTTGTGTTGCTATTCAAATTTGTAGAATTACATAATCCTTATTCTTAACTCAGGGAAGTGGGATGCTATCACAATATCATGAATAATCAAGCTTACTAATATTTACTAATTCTTTACATATTTACTAATTTAATATTTACTAATGATTTAAATGTTTAATAATATTTACATATTTGCTGATGCTTTTCTTTTTATTACTTGTTATAGATAGCTACTTGGAAACTTATTTTTCAACAAATTTTTTACTAACAATGAATATAGAACATTAAGTTGAATGCATTCTTGGACTTCTGTTAAAAAAGTCATAGCCATGATTTATCTATTGATTCAATTGAATTTGAGATTAATTTTTCCTCTCTGTGAGAAAACAACTCAAGTGCTAAAGAGTGAATCACTGTAGCTACAGTTCAGCATTATACTTGTAGAATATAGTCATTTAAAGTTATATTTCTTCTGGGTACAATATGAGCTCTAATTTGTCATAAAGGCTATTTGGATGTTTTATGTATAGAGTAAGATCTTTATAAGAAAAGATGAGATGTTTTTGATGACCATTAATGATGTCTTCAGATGTGTGATAAAGGAGTTAATTTGGGAAACACTAACACCAAGTCTGTTTGTTCTGTGCAGAGAAAACCAGATTTTCTTGTATTTTCTTTTAATATAGTTCTTTCCTTATTGGCAGAGAAAAATGCTGTCTTACCAAGAGCCTTCTTTTGTATTTTAAGTGTTCAAAGGTCCTCAAGAATTGAGTCACTCCTTTGATGCTCTCATTCTATGCCATAGGTCTTAGAAGAAAAAAAAAACTGATTATACTGAGAAACAGCTAATCTTGAGTTCCAATGCATGATTTTGGGTGATGGTGGACAGTCCAATGACTGATTATTAAGAAACTGTTTCAAAATATTAGTAGAAACATTATTCTCTCTAGAGTGGTCCTTGGCTTTCTGTTTGTGACTGACTTTACTTAAAAACTTCCAGTTTTATCCATCCTCTCAAGCAAGCTTCATTTCTGTAGTGAGATGTACATATGTATTGTGATTTCTTCCCTCACTGACCAGATGATGTATATTTATCTTTTATATTTTGCTGTGATTATTTGAAAAATGAAGTTATTTAATTTTTGTAATGATTGTTCTTAGACAATATCTGGCTATAAGATGATTTGTGATTTGATATACCCTTTGAATAATCCGGCTCCCTATTAATTTTTAACACCGAAAATATTCCTCAATAATGCATAGACTATTAAAGTTTTGTGTAGGAAAGCATTCATAAGTATTCAAACATATTTCAAAAGAAAATAAAGCATATCTTTCTTATGTGTATGTACCTTTCTGAACTAAAAACACTATTTTGTTGAGGTTTTAATTTTCCTTTCCTGCTTTTGGTAATCAGTGCCCACTTTTGCTCAAAATAACCAATGAGGACCTTTAACACAAAGAAATGCCAGTGTATTTCAGAATATTAGTGTAAGATGGTGGTGTTCTAAAGGGCAGAGCAATTAACCCCTCAAACTAGTACAACTTGAAGGGACCACTATTTGTTCTAAAAGTAACAAATAGTGGTTAAGTTGGGATTCATAAGAATTAGAAACCATTTTGGAAAAATTTTAACATATCAGTCAAAAGCCAGTGTCAGCTGTCCCTCTGATCCTTGTCTGTGTCTCCTCTTTTCTTTTTTCATTTTCTTTATTTTTATTAAATTTTTCTACCCCTTCCCCTCCTCCCATTTTCCTGCCCCTCCCCCATTCCCCCCTCCCTTTCCAGTCCAAAGAGAAGTCATGGTTCCCTACCCTGTGGGAAGTCCAAGGTCCTCCCCCCTCCATCGAGGTCAAGGAAGGTGAGCGTCCAAACAGACTAGGCTCCCACAAAGTCAGTCCATGAAGTAGAATCAAAACACAGTTCCATTGTCCTTGGCTTCTCAGTCAGCTCTCATTGTCAGCCACATTCAGAGAGTCCGATTTGATCACATGCTCCATCAGTCC
>LOEQ01003352.1:125155-137331 GCA_001685075.1 Bramus lutescens
GTGTAAAGCTAGCCATACGGGAGCTGGGCAGGTCGAAAAGCAGGCCCGCTCCCCGCATCACTACAGGGGCCCATTGTTGAAGATCTGCACAAATTTCAGCACTGAGCAGAGAAAAGAGACACATAACCAAGAAGCTATTTGCAATTGATGCCTTCCAGAAAAAGAAAAATAAGTTTTCTTCAATGGAGAGGCTTTGGGTAAATCTGCTACACTTCAGGGCAGGCTTTATGGTGAGGAGTTGTTGGCCAAAATGAAATGGGCTGAATAGTGTTTTGTTTTCTGTTTGTGTGTGCATATGCATGTATATATGTATAAATATATGTATATATGTGTGTGTATATATGTATGTGTATATATATATAATTTGTTTTTTTAAGAGAGAGAAAAATATGAATTTTCATAGAAAGGGAGGCAGTAATGGTATGGTAGAAATTGTTGGAGAGTAAAGAATATGATGAAAGTATATTAAAAGCAAAATATGTAATAAAGAAAAATGAAAAATTTGTAGTTCAATATATGAACTAGAAATAATCACAATGAGTACAGTAAGTCAGAGTCAAAATGTAAATATTACTGTTTTCTTTTGTATATTTATGTTAACTTTTCAGGTCTACATATCCATGTTTCAGCTAGAATAATCTCTGAGGTCACATAACTATTAAGGGAACTCATCATAAAATGAAGGCAAGTAACATTGAAGGATTTTAAAATGTCTTAAAAATACAAAAACAGAACATTTCCTAAAAGCATGGATTCTTTTTACATTATAAAGATAAAGATAAATTGATGACAACAGAATATTTACCTTTATGTATTTTGCAGATACATAAGGAATGACTACAAGAGAATATAGAATTTGTTTTCATTAATCTGTCTTCATTTTTTTTCCCTCAAGACCTGAGACAAACATTATTCAGCTCTGTATATAAACATTTCATTCATTTGAAAAATAGTTTGGTTAAGATCAAAATGTGGAGTTTACTTGGCTTATTTTCAGGCCACTTAGCCCTGAAATAAGCACACAGAAACTATATTAATTAAATCACTGCTTGGACCATTACCTCTAACTTCTTATTTGATAATGCTTTCATATTAATTTAACCCATTTCTATTAACCTGTTTATTGCCATGTCACTGTGGCTTAACAGGTAAAGTTCCCAGCATCTGTCTCTGGTGGCTCCATGGTGGTTTCTCTCTGACTCTGCCTTTTTTCTGTAAGCATTCAGTTTAAATTTCCTCACCTAGCTCTGTTCCCCTACAGCTCTGCTGTAGGCCCAAAGCATTTCTTTATTCATTAACCAATAAAAGCAACACATAGACGGAAGGACCTCTCACAGCACTTAGTTATCCCTAATTTATATTTATTGTTTATATTTTTGCCTCAGTATTCTCTTTTATTTTAAACTGAATTTCAAAAGGTCTCATGATTTTCTAAACAGTATAAAAATCTTGTTTTTAGTCGTACAAGAACTTAGAGAAGAACATAGTTTCAGTACCTGTCAGGAAATTAAAACTGTATTTGGAAGGAAGGGTCCAATTTCATATGTAAAATATACAATCTACTCATTTTGCTAAGTCATCCTATAGAAGTTGCAAATTGTCTCTCAAAGTTTAGAAAGTTAGAGTTTACTAGGAGCCAAACATAAATGCCATAGTTTTGGTTACGTTCTTTAATGTTTCAAATCCCCATGACCTGATAAATCTCAAAATATTTTTCTTCTTCATTGATTCTCATCATCCTAAATGAAAAGGATATGATAGATAACTGATCCAATTAGGAAACATTGTGGAAGACAAGCAATGATTGGATAAATAATAATGTCATGAGGGAGTTCCCTAGAGAACTTTTCCAATAGAGCATATCTGAAGTTGTTTTATTTAGAGAGAAAAGCTGAGTCTGGGTATTTTAGGGGTCAGGATATTCCCTTATCATTTATTGTTACATCCTTGAAATTTATGTGCAAACTTAGTGAACCAATGACTTTTCCATAACTAAGTATATAAATTATGCTACTGAAATACCCACAGGACACTATACAGGCTTGTTTTAGCAAACTATTTTTCTTCAAGTTGATTGATTAATCCAAATATTTTCTGAAACCTTTATTCTTAGTGTGATGACTGGCAGTGATAAGGTGCACTTTGAACATTCTTTCATGTCTTTATGACCAAGAAGAATTTCACACATCATGAATTTGAAGACTAGAACATAGACAATATTTTATCATGACTTTATTTTTCACAATACATGATTTTATTTTTCAGAATACTCCATAGAAGAACTCCTATCTCAGGATATAACAACACATATACTGAAAGCATTGCTATTTTTTTTTTTTGAGACAGGGTTTCACAGTAGCTTTGGAGCCTGTCCTGAAACTAGCTCCTGTAGACCAGACTGGACTTGAACTCAGAGAGATCAACCTGCCTCTATCTCTTGAGTGCTGGGAATAAAAGCGTGCACTACCACTTCCAACAGAAGAGACTGTTCTGTGTTGTGTTTTCTCTTCTTCTTTTCCCCTGGTATTAGAATTTAATTCTTATCTCGCATTTACGTGTATTCTGATTTATTTCACCTCCTTCCACTTCTCCTAGTTGCTCCCCAACTTTTCCTGGTTTTGGATATACGATCTTGTTCTCCTTAGAAAAGAACAGTCAAAGCTGGGAGGTGGTGGTGCTGCCTTTAACCCCAGCACTCTGAAGGCAAATGCAAGCAGGTGTTTATGAGGTTGAGGTCAACCTGATCTACAAAGAGAGGGGCAGGACAGGCTCAAAAGCTACCCAGACAAATCTTGTAACAAAATACCAAAATAAGCAAACATAAAACCTCAGAAAGAACAGTCTTCTGAGAGATATTAACAAAACATAGTATAATAAAATATAACAAGATAGAACAACACCATCATGTCAATGTTGGATAGGACAAAGCATCAGAAGGAATAAAAGCCCAAGTGAAGGCACAAGAATCAGAGATCCACTCATTCAGATACTCAGGAGTCTCATTAAATTGCTAACTAAAAGCCATGATATTGATGTAGAAGATCTGGTGCAGAGCTGTGCAGGCCTGTGCTTACTGCCTCAGTTTCTTTGAGTTCATATAAATCTTGCTCACTTAATTCAGAGGGCATTGTTCTCCTGATTTCCTCCACACCACTCCAGGCTTATACAATTATTTACTATTTATCTTCAGTGTGTTTTCTAATCTCCAAGGGAGAAGTTTGATGGAGACAATCCCATTTAGAGCTCTGTGACTCATGTTCTGTGTCTCTCACCATAATCTGGCATTAGGTCTTTATATTTGTTCCCATCTGCTACAGTAGGAAGCTCCTCTGTGCCTGTAAAAGGCACTGATCTCTGAGTAGAACAGGGTATCATTAGAAGTAATTTTATAACTACCATTTAAAAAAGCATTAAGAATTAAGACATTTGATTCTATAACTCATATAATATTTTTAGCTAACAAAAAGTTTTTAGGTACATAAATCCAAATTTCTATATGAAAATTACTATGAAATGTGGAAAAAACTGAACCTAATTATGAACATTATGATATTAATGTAAGAGTACATATTTTGTATATTTATATAAATATTTATATATTATATTGTATATTTATATAAATATTAAGAATTTAATTAAATTAATATTCAAACTTTTTTCATAATTACAGGATTTATTAAAAGAGTTTCCCAATATATACATATAACTTTTTATGATAGATTTTTGTCTGTTTCAGAACTGTGTATTTGGCTTTTCAAAGAATGTTTGTCCTGCTGGCAAAAGATCTGTTTTCAATGTTCACACCCAGTAAATCACAATAGCAACAACAGTAGTATTAGTGGTAATAGTAATAAATAAGCCTGCTTTAACTTTTAACAACTAAGTTTTTATAATATTGTTGTCAACAATCTTGTAATGTTCTGAGATTGTTTATAAGACTTTCTTCCCTTTCTTCGATCTTCCCTCATTATTTGAAAAAGCCACATACACGGGTGACACCAATTACATGACAAAGCAGACACCTCAAAAGCCTACAAGACCTTAATTTTACTTAAGGACTACAAACAAATAAGGATTGGTGAAAGTGGGAGAAATGGTCTTCCCCAGGGAAGAGAACATTGACTGGTTATGTAAAACCAACTGGCCAGCTCTAAAAACCTACATATAAGTAACATTATATAGACTAGGCACGTTATACTTAGGAATGTATATGTATAGACGCATACCTATATGTCTGCAATGCTAGTTTAGAAAGAAGTCATGGATTTCAAAGAGAGAAAGGAACATTATATTGGAGTTTTGGAGAAAGAAAAGAGACAAGTGTTATGTTTTATCATAAGATTTAAAAGGAAAAATTAAAACAAATAAGAAAATATATGCTTATTCTATAAGAGTGTAAATACTCATGCACCATACGCCTTTTTGTCCTTGGGATTTTGTTTCTCTTCAACCATTATGTTTTGAAGCCAAATATTTTATGTACCAGCATCATTTCTGATGAATATAATTTTAATTTTTCTCATTTAATTAAAATTTTTCTACAGAATGAATAGTGTTTTTGATATGTCACTGCTCTTATATATGAATTCAATCTTTGAACAGCACTCACGATTTTATATATTTTCATTTGGTACATTTACTATATACGCTCTAAACAGAAATGTTTTCTGTATTTCTTTGGTGCATCTACATAAGTTTGTTACCTTGGAAGGTGGGTAAATACAATCTGAATTTTATTTTTACATTGTTTCAAATACCTATTTCAAGTTAGCAGTCCTGACAGGCTTCTAAATACATAGCATTTAAATTCTATCAGATTGTAGCTATGGAGTATGTGAGACAGACTGCCAAGATTTTCCTGCACAATCTGCTCTTACTTTTCTTTCCAGATGTCCAACTGCTTCCCACACCGATCCCATATTCCAACAGCACTGGATCAGGTGACAGTCCTCAAGTAGCTGCACAGTCTTGCCTGTCTTTTTCTTTTGAGATATCTTTCATTTGTAGGAAAACTTTATATTATAAGTTGCTTGATTGTATGGCTTACATATTAACATGGTCGTTCTCTGGATGTAGAAAATATAGATATATACATAAGAATCTAAAATTGTAGATAGCTATTATTGATTACCATGTTGTGTATATTAGAAAAACCCTAAAATCTATTCTCTAACATTAACTTTCAAGACAATTTAACATCATTAGCTAAAAGTAGTATTGAAAGAATATTCTCACTGTGATAATTATTTTACAGTCTATACATACAAGTGAGAAAGACTGTTACAAATTTGGAGAAACTGATTTACAGGTGAGATCAGATGTAAAAAGTCTGAGGACACATGCATAGTGAAGTCACCATTTTTCCAAGTCTCTAAATGGGCCACTTCTTCTCCCTACAAGTTTCCTCTATTTACCTATAGACTTCCTTTTTACAGTGCTCTTTCCAGAAAAAAAATGTATATTTGACAAAGTGCATATAATGTTATTTTTCCTGAGAAAGAAATTCTAGGTCATCTTTCTTAGCAGATTTAAGCCTCACTCTTTCTGCATTTTATGAAACCTCTGTTTTTAGAGACTTTACCTAGTAACAAATTTCAGTCTTTCCCATGTATAGTTTAAAACTGTTTGCAGAGGCCTGAATAGAAAGCCCAGCATTTAAGAGTAATAAAAGCTCTACCAGAACACTTGGGCTCACTTCCCAGCACCTGCATAGAAGCTCACAACCATCTGTAATGTTTTTTATCTAGGGATCTGTGTTTCTTCCTGGCCTAGGTGGAAACTTCATACATGTAATCTATATACATGTATGTAAGCAAATATTCATGCACATAAGATTCACAAACATCTTAAGATAAATATTTAGCAAAATAATAATTTGTTTAGTGGAGGCAGAAGAAGCAGATCAAGCTGTACTGTTTCCAAATTCTACCAGAATATGAGAAATATGAGGAAAGATTTTAAGTTAGCTCATTTTGTTTATTTGATTGTTTGTTTCAATGTGTTCTGATATCTGTTTTCCAAATACACAAAAGAAACTATTGCCAAGATTGATTTTGTATATCTGATCAGTGAAATAATGTTCTCAAAGTTTGTTTCAAGATGTGCCCATCCAGTTTACTTTTGTAGGCATTATTTTAATGAGTACATTCCACAGAATGAAAGAAATATGAGAAAGCAATAAAGATATTCAAACTATCTCTTCCCGTGTCCAAATTGTCACCCACAGAAGAATAAGAAAATCTTTGTATATGAAGTTAATAGTTGTGAAACACATGTGAAATTTGGCAAAGTTACAGACCACTGCAGAGCATTATCAAGTCAAAAATTATTTCCAAGGTCACAGAGAAGAATGACAATTATAGAAGGGAAAAGGACTTGAAGATACCGGGGAGAGAATATTATCCTTGAAGTCTATAGCAAGTCAACTTTTGCCTTTCAATAAGTACATGCAGTACAAATAACAACTATGGTATATCTGGAAATCAGTGTAATGCAAACAAACATATACAAACAAACAAAAGGATCCTATTTCAGTATCTAACTGTCAATACACTATACATTTATTTCATGGCGGGATAATGCCAGCACATTCTCTGAAACAACCTATCCTCATACTAACAGAGATAATTTTCTTTTTCTTTTTTTATAATTTATTTAAATATTAAAAATTTCCATCTCCTCCCCTCCTCCCTTTCTCCTCCCCTTCCCCCTATTCCCCCTCCCCCTCCCTCTTGAGTCCAAAGAGCAGTCAGGGTTCCCTGCCCTGTGGGAAGTCCAAGGTNCACCCTGGAGGCTTATATACCCAACAGTCAGGTGGGCCAACAGGTGAAAACCTTTTCCTCTGATCCTCAAGGCCAAGGCAGAGCTGGTAAACAACTTTGACACAGCTTTCAGTAACTCAAATCAGAAGGAAAGTAAAGATCCCTAGCAGGGAAGAGCAGCTGGAGGCCAGGACTCCAAATGGTCCCAACAGGAATGAGTAGTATAGTGTGGGAATGAGCCTCTGGAAAGTTACCATCTTCAATTACAATTTGAATTGTCTTTTTGTGTATGAATGTGATTTAATGCAAATCTGGTATTCAATATACCTGACTTTTTTCATGATTTATACTAGGTAGCCTTAGGTTACCCAGATACATTTTATAACAAAAAGCTACAAAAGGCCCTCACCTAGTAATATGAAAATTTCCAGTCAACCACAAACCAAGGCCTTTATTCATGACTAGGAAATTTGAAGTACATGAATGATACTTTTGAATTGACATTTAACTATGGAATCTGACCCTTTTCCCTAATTCATTTTTTTTTATTTCTTAAAGAAACAAAAAACTTTTAGGTTAAATATAGTAATTAATTCTTCAGCAGCCTAGTATATTTCATATTTTTTTAGATAATTAGAAAACAAGAATGTCCTATGGGCAATTTGTCTGCGGGCTGATATCCATATATATATANTATATATATATAAGGAACTGAGTTCTACAGTAAAAATGGAGCATAAGTAACTATATCTTGGGTGAAATTCAATGGTCATAGACAAGATGCACTTTGTTATAATAGAAGACAGTGCCTTTTGAACAGCAGTGGATTAGGCTCAGTTGTGAGGTCGTATAATGTTGGATTTATTTTCACTTCCATCCAGGCATAAAAGCAGAGACATTTTAGCTGAAGTGAACAGAAGTCTAAACAAAACTAAATATACAGGTCTAGGCTTCCAAATAGATTTCTAGACTTGAAACAATTTTAATACTTAGAGACCAAAGTTCTCTTGAGCAAGTAATGTGTTAAACAACCAAAGGCATACATGTTTTAAATTGTTTCCCAGTCTTTTACCAAGACACCTAACACTTTGTACAAGAATAATTTTGGATTTGAAAATTGAGTGATCACATCTCCCATTTGTGACGTGACAATGGCCCTGAGCTAACACTAATTCCAGATGGACCACAATGTCATTTATTCAACCGTGTGCAATCATTATTAACATAATTATGTGAAGATCTGATCACATGAATTAGTTACCTAGAACCCACAAGGAAGAAGGGCAGTGCTACTTCACTGCTTGTGCAAGTTGTCTTCTGGTATCCACAGGTATGTCATGACATGCATTCACTCACACACAAACACACACTTACACACACAAAAAAGCAGTTAAATCTGTTTTTAGGTTTTTAAATGTAATTTTAAAAATATGATAATATAGAGCTTTATAGCTGGTAGGTGGCTGATAAACCTTTAAATCATGTCCATCTCGCAGTAATTACGGTAGCTCCTGAACCTTTTCTTTCACTCTTTCTCCATATAATGAATGTGGAGATGAAAAGAACATAATTACTTTGGGACAAAAATACTTCGCTTTGGTTCCACACTAATTTTGAGCTATTGTTGTAGGAAACACCTTCTTTGCACTGTATCTATGAACAAAAATGAATCATCCATAAAACTGTATATGTTTTGTAAGCACTCCTTATATCAAATAATCAAATAATATCAAATTATCTTATGCATAATTAAGTTTCCTGATTAAAAAAAGGTAAATGAGAGTCATCCTATTTGCATGAATGTCTACTAATAAAATGAATTCTTTGACACTATTTATTATTCTTTATGAATATTCTTTATTATTTTTTCTATCTTTAACTTATATGTAGGTGGGTGTTTCTGTGTGGGATTATGTGCAGCAGTGTGCTGATGCTTCTGGAAGGCTAGAAGGCAAAGGACTCAGATGCTATGAACTGGAGTTGGAGGCAATTGTGAGAATCTTTGGCACGGGTGGTAAAATTGATCTCAGGTCCTCTCCAAGAACTGTAAGCAATGGTAACCACTGAGCCATCCATCCATTCCTACAGCTGATCTTTGTTTCTTGCCCCCACTACTTTAGATTCTGGTTTTGAGGTCCTGTATATTACATAGAGGTCAGTGGCAATGAAACCACCAAAATATAAAAAGGTGTTGTCACTGTAGTAAGTTGAGTGCTCTTGTAATTTTCGGGAATCTTATGTCTCCAAACTAAAGGAAAACTTAAGGAATTTTAGTATGTATTATGATGTTACTTCTTTTCCAGTGAAATAAAACAATGCTAATTTTCTATAATGTTGCACTTCTGACAAAATGCAAGCATTTTTACTGTATTTGATTGTTTGTACTCAGTGAATTTTTTCTTAATCTTAAAATACAAACCAATAGCTCATATTATCGGCAACTTTTCTAGTAGATAATTGCTGAAATATTATTTTAATTGTATCCTAAGGATGTTGCCTCACAAATGAGACTACAAATTAATTGAGAATCTGACTAACATAGATTGAAATTGAGACACACCATGAGCATGGGGGACAGAAAGAACTGGTCATATTACATTAAATGAAATAAGCCAAACTCATGCTATATCACAAGCTCAAATGACGAAAAAAAATGGAAAGGAAGTAATTGTACTCATTTCTCAAACTTCTCAGTTTAGGACGCTCTCGTTCTTCCTTGCTTGAGGTCTCCAATTAGAAATGGATGGCAAAGTTTCCCAGACTTCAACAGTATGTGTACTGTAGATCTGGGGATCTTCCTATTCAAACTACATGTTTCTATCCTTTATAATATAGATCCGTAAGTCTTAATAACTACATTATGTTGTTTCTTTTCTCTGAACAACTCTGAACAATATATGTGTACAGGGTTAATTTTGCCAATTGATTATTCTCAATTAAGTGGTTTCTAGTAAAATTAAATACACACAGTGTCTTATGCGCAAATGTTAAAAGAAAAAGTGGTAAAAAATTAAGTCTCACATTCAAGGAATAAAAATATATTCTGCCAAAGGACTTTAAATATTTAGAGAAAAATAAGTAGTATTTTGACATGAACAAACCTGAAGAATTATATTCTGAGAATTGAAGAGATGAGGCAACGGTAGGGGGATCACATTGCTTTTCATGGGACCCAGGTTAATCTCAGAACCCACATGATCACTCAACCCTCTGCAACTCCAGGTCCAGAGGATACAGGGTCCTCCCCTTGCCTCTGTAGGTACCAGACAAGCAAGTAGTGCACAGAGATATATGAAAGGAAAATACCAACACACCCCTCTTATTTTGTTGCTTTTAAATTTATAGAGCAGTCTTACTCTATATACAAATAAGAAAAAATGGCTACAGTATTGATTGAGACAAAGTATTACTGTCTTTATTTGGCACAGTTTTATCTATTATTAGACTAAATAACATGACAAGGACAAGCCTTTTCTCCTGTTGCTTAATGACAGAATAGCAGCCGATAAGGAGCAAGGGAAAACACAACAGTGATGTGGGCATGGTATTATAAAAGGAAAGTAAATTAACATAGTGAACTTATACAATCACCTCACTGAATAACCAAGACTACAAGAAACTACAGAATCCAAGAAACATTGAAGCAATCTAATACACACTTTTAGGAAGACATTAGCGTCTCTCTAACTCCCACTTCAAACCAATGCAAACGCTACACGAAAAGAAATGTGAGGGGAAGGTAACCTTCACTGCCCGTTCTCCCCATTCGCTTCTATTGGAGCTATCCCAATCACTTCTAGCTCAGTGTCATAATTCTTTATTCCATTAACTTTAATAGGCATTATACCAATGTGAAGTAATGTGATCATTTTACACTGACTGAGTTGATGAGAAATACCTTCACTCAATTAGTTTCTCAATACTGGAATATTTTGGAACAAAGAAGAGATAGGCAATCTGAAAATATTAAACTTAAAATTAGATCAAAGATTCTCTGATTTTATACTTCACAAAGTTTAAAAACTTTGGCACGTTATCGTTGAACAAATGGGGAAATGTTTTCATTGATTTGCTGAAGGGCAAAAGGACATACATAGCACACCTTATAAGTGTAATATCTAATAAAATGTGGGTATAAATTTAGAATAATATTTTGACTTGAACCCCACTGCTCCTAGAAAGGTGAATGTCTGGGTTCACCGCTGGAGAACTCTGCTTTCAAAGCTGTAGCAACTGGAGGCACATACTATGCCCAAACTCCACCCACTAAAGCACCAGAGACCTGGGAGAAGGCTCCCCACACCCACAGCCATCTGCCATAGCATCTGTAACCACAGGAGGCATGCCTTTGCACCTGGAGAGGGCAGTGTATGTGTTCCCAGCCACAGGGCCCTGCTCTCCAGACTCTAGGCACTGGAGGCACATTTTGTGCCCTACTGCCACCAATGGAAGCTCCAGAGACCTGGGACCAGCCTACCAAAAGAGCAACCATCACCACTCATGTATGACCACCAGAATCCTGGCCCTAGCTATAGCTGGAGGAACAAAAACCAACGTCTTGGCACCTTCTCACTTGGAGAAGCCACAGAGAAGCATCAGGGTTCAGCTACATAGCCCCCACATGAACATGGAGAGACAGTGACCAAATAATCCATAGGCCAAACAAGTATGAATTGGAGGAAGATGTATCCTCTGAAGAACAGGCGTCACCTGTACCCATTAGAGAAAGTGATGGGTAGATGACATTGTAAGAATATATTAAACAACATAAAGAGAATTATGACACCACCAGAAACTAGTGGTTCTACATCAGCAAGACCTGAAGATCCCAATGCAGATGAAGCAGAAAAATAACAACCTTAAAAATAACTTTTTGAAGATAATAGAGGCCCTTGAAGAGGAAATAAAAAATCTCTTAAAGAAAAGGAGGAAAAGACAAACAAAACTGAAGAAATCAGCAAATCCCTTCAAGAAAGCAAAGAAAGCCAACAAAAAAATTAAAGAAGTGAAAGAAACTGTTCAAAGCTTGAAAACTGAAACTGAGAAAATAAAGTAAACACAAACTGAGGAAATTATGGATTGAAAATCTGGTAAATGATCAAGAACTACACATAAAATATAATCAATAGAATACAAAAATGGAAGAGAAAATCTCAGACATTGAAGATATGATAGAGGAAATAGATTAATAGTTAAAGAAATGTTAAATCCAAAAATTCATAAACTATCCAGGAAATCTGGGATATCATGAAAAGACCAAAACAAATAATAATAGTGATAGAAGAAGAAAAAGAAGGAGGTGAAAGAGGAGGAAGAGGAGGAGGCAGAAGATGAGGAGGAGGAGGAAGAGGAGGAATACAACAAGGAAGAAGAAGAAGAAGAAGAAGAAGAAGAAGAAGAAGAAGAAGAAGAAGA
>LOEQ01003352.1:163053-185073 GCA_001685075.1 Bramus lutescens
CATCTCTTGGGTATATTCCAAAGAGTGGTATTGCTGGATCCTGAGGTAGGTTGACTCCCAATTTTCTGAGAAACTGCCACACTGATTTCCAAAGCGGTTGCACAAGTTTGCATTCCCACCAGCAATGGATGAATGTTCCCCTTACTCCATATCCTCTCTAGCATAAGCTATCATGATTTTTTTTTTATTTCAACCAACCTGACAGGTATAAGACGGTATCCCAAAGTTGTTTTGATTTGCAAATCCCTGGATAGCTAAGTAAGTTGAATATGTCCTTAAGTATCTTTTGACCATTTGAAATTTTTTCTTTTGAGAAATCTCTGTTTAGTTCAGTTCACCATTTTTAACTGGGTTATTTAGAATTTTAATGTCTAATTTCTTGAAATCTTTATATATTTTAGAGATCAGTCCTTTGTCTGATGTGGGGTTGGTTAAGATCTTCTCCTTTTCAGTAGGCTGCCTTTTTGTCTTATTGACTGTGTCCTTTGCTTTACAGAAACTTCTCAGTTTGAGGAGGTCCTATTTATTCATTATTGCTTTTATTGTCTGTTTCATCTGGCATAAAGGATTCCAAACACCCGTTTTCCATGTTTGCTAAACATGTAATTCTTTAGATTTGTCTTTATTGATTCTGAGCATCTCCTTCCTTTTAGTGATATTCAGAGCTGTTCACTGCACAGAAAAAGCACAGGCTCAGGGTCTTTTCCGTTCAACATGGAATTGAAGAGGCAGATCTGCCAATCATTATCAGAGAAGAAATGAAGAGTAAATGATGTGCTCTTCTGACTTACAAATGTTCAAGTGATACTATTTCATTAACTTTAGAACACCTAGAGAGTCTCAAGAAGATTAAGGGTACAATTCTGAGAATCATAATCACCTAGGAATTATCATTTTCAGAATAATGATATGGAAAATTAAGCCTTCTAAAATAAGTAACATGGTGTCTAATATGCAACATAAGATCAATATTTATAATGAACAATAATAATAGTTATGGCCTTATATATGCTTGAGAGTAACTAAGAAATATTGCTTGCTTGCTTAGAAATAATAATAGACTATGAAATGGATCTAGGTGTACTTATTGTAAGAGATGGGAGCATACATGTGTACACCCATATGTACTTACATGTCTACACACAATTTCCTCACTCTCCCCAACAAACCCAGTCTCTGTTGTCTTCTAGTGGCTTCATTATTTTAGCCCTTCTGATTATAAATAATTGTCTCTGTTTTGTGTGAATCATTAATAATTGTGTGTGAATAAGAAAGATTTGCTTTATACTACAAGGCTGGGACATTGAACTAATTGGTATTTTTAGACCTCAGATGAAAGGACAATGAAACAAGTGCCAGATTTTCATCTTTTTATAATCTGATTTTTCCTTCCATTGAATATAAGCTAAGCCTGTGGCACAATACTCTAATCACAAACTAGACATCTTATCATTCAGATTCATATTAAAAAATCTAGTTTTATTTAACAAAAAATTCTCATTGCATGAACAATAATTGAAGCATTTCTCAGTATTAGTTATTGTGTACTGATGCTGGTGTCATGGAACCCTCTGTACACTACTTTGAGGTGATACAAGGAATGTCAAAAAGAACCATTGTGAGGGTTTCTCTCATAAATCTGTGGATCTTGCAAAATAAATATAATTCTAATGCTTACATATTATACCATATTTTAAGGATGATCGATGGTGTGAGCTCATGTAACTAAGTATATGTGGAATAGAATTTAGTTTCTAGTCAAATGTCATGCGAGTCATTCAAATAAAAGATAAAATAATGTAGTTTCATTATTCAGAAATATGTTTTTTATCTTAACTTCTACAAGGGTTAGTCGTTTTATTTTCTGTAAAGGATTCTGAATGACCTTTATCAACTTCAAATATTTTTCTTGTTTATTTGCTTTGCATTCATTCCTATATAGAAAACTCAGTATATAGATTGTCCAGAATCTGAAAATCCCAATGTATATGATTCTGATAGGAGATACTCAGATTAGATTTGGAAATAGGAAAACAATTCACCTGTCGTCATTCACCACGTGAGGCTTTGAAAAGGCTCATGGGTGTTTCAGCAGCTGACTAGGCATACATAAACCACCTGCTGTCCTCAGACGTATTGTTCATAAGAAATAGCAGGCACCTGGACTACACAAGTCTTCATGTGTTTTCATGTTTAATCAACATGAACAGAGCTTTTTTGCCTCTGGCATCAGTGTATGTCTTTCAATAAGACAGCAAGGCATTTCCAGTCTCTGTGCATCCATCTTGTATGAGGGATCTAGCATGTTTAGCTTTTTCCAGATGAAACCTAGCAGCGTAGAAAGTACTAAGTGAAAGTTAGTCCATGCATGAGGAACAGGGTTATATTTGAAAAAAAAATCCAAAATTCATACTTATAAAATTAAGATTCTATATCAATTGTTGGAAGACATTTTAGGTAAAAACTGAAGCATCTGCTGAATGGGTTAGTGCTGTGATCATCAGGGGTTTGTCAAACGCTTTCCTATCTACTCTCTCCATGCTAAAGGACATGTGATGCCTATTTATTTATTTATCTTTATTTATCTATTTAAGTATATATGGAGAAACATCAAAGTTTCCAATTTTAATAGGGTACTTCCTGATATGTAGCATGTGCATAAAATTATAACATTTAAATTAAGATCATCACATAACTGGTTTATCATTTATTTATGTTTGAACATACTGACAATCTTCTCTTGTAATTTTTCAAATGTAAAAATTCTATTTTCATTCTTGGTGTTCACATATTGCACAATAAGACACTGAAGCTTTCTGATCTTAATTTAATATACATTAATAACCATTCCTTCTCTAATCCAGCCTTTCCTCTAAAATCTCATATTTTCTTTACTCACATTTTCCAATGGAACTTCTTATGATTTTATATAAGTTTAATGTAAAAAAGACAGAATTAGTTTTTATAAGCCTCATTAATGAATAGAGTTGTCATAGTCAAATATTTATTTAAAATATGTAAGCCCTATCAAAGCTTACTAAATGAATTTCAAGTACATTTTCTTTTTTTTTTTTACAAGTTACACTAAAACGTAGATATATCACAGAGCAAGAGTAAGAAATGGTAATTTAGGTCTTTCATTTTCAAAGTCTGAATTTGACATCATTCAATAAGTTATTGTACATTAAGTATATATTTGTACGCATTTATACCAAGTTATGCCTGTGGCATTTGACAGCTCATACCTTATTCCATTAAAAGCAATACGAAACTTAGAAAATTAAGAATAACATATGCTGATTATTATTTTAATCATATGTTTTGGCAGCAGCATTTTCTAAAGAAGTAGCCATCTGTGCAATGAGTCATTTTATACATTTTGTTTTAGTTTTGGAAAAAAAATTGTTTCCTATCACTACCTTCTATACACGAAACATGAATTTTAAGCAGTTGCATGAATTTGTGTCCAGTTACAATAATCAATGTCTTCAGTTTGATAAACAATCTTTTAAGTAAAGAGGCACTTATATTCACGTATTCTGTTATCAGAATCAAGCTGTAAACTTTGGCTGATAAAGCTCTGCAAATAAGGGGAATATATACAGAAGCAGTTATTGTTAAAATGTTGCTGGCTATCTTATCTCCCTGATGTCAATTATCACCCCAATTACAACTAGGTCACAGAAATTCACATGTTTTATATTTAAAAATATTTCCTCGAGTTCGGGAGACAGGAAACGATGACTATATGGACTTTAATGAATACGGAATCATACATTTAAGATGACTGAGGTGATAAGCATCAATATACTCACATTTTATTACAATAAACACTATAATAGCATTCTACTATTTATGGGTCAATAATTTTTAGAATCTTCTCTGTTTTCTATTCACAATGATGTAATTTAGTTGTTTATCAGTTATGGACATTGAAAAGAAGAAAAATAAATATGCTGACTTTGGTTCTGGAAACTTTAAAATGATATATACTAAAGAGTAAAATATGTTACATTTCATAAAGTTAACTGAGTCACAACAATTCTCTATATATTAACACATGATAATAAAGCTGATGACTTTCAATGTGAATGTTAAGAATAATACATTGACTTGAATAACATAAAGTAAAAAATGGAATTAGCAAAGAAATTGTCTACAACGGGTTAAATACTCACCATAGAAGAAGAAGAAAATAATATTGCAGTGCCCATTGTGATGATATTTTATTGTGTTGAACTGTTAGAGATAGCCTTGCCCTGCCAAACAGCAGTGGGGGGTTAGTATCATTTAGGGTACACTGCACCCTAATTTTCAAATTATATACCTACCAATCAGTCCATAGACAGAAATTTAAAAAAAGAAATCCAAAATAAGCAAACACACTCAGATTCACGGAAATGCTATATACAGTAACCAGGAATCCACCTACCCATTACCACAATGAGTAAATATTTGAAGAGTTCCAAGAACATATAAAGAAAACGTATGTTACATCTTCAAATGGAAATTTGGAAGAAGACGAATTGGAGCATTTTTCCCTTCTCTGTTTGGAAACATTTAAGTAACACTAAAAATATTTATATTTTGAAGGTTTGATAGAATCACTTGTGAAGAATTTCAGACTTGTTTTATTTTTGAAAGGAGCTGTTTGACAGCTTTCTGAAATCTTACCATGATAATCGGTTTGTTTACATTTATGCTCTCCTGGCAATTTACATTTTCTGAGAATCTGAAGTCAAATTTTAAGTTTATTTAAATAGATTTAAGCAAAATATTGTCCTATAATTAGGTTTCTCATATAGTTATTTGCCTCTTTCCTTATTTGATCAGATTAACTACTGGGTTAGCTACTTAATTGGATCCTTTTAAAGCCTCAGGTGCTGGGTTTGTTCATTTGTTGGGATTTAAGTATTCCATTATTAACACACATTTCTATTTAGAATGAATTTTCCATTTGATTCCCTCAAGATTAATTTGCTCCATTAAAAAAAATTATCCTGTGGGCATTTTTTATTCATGTGTTCTTTGTTTGTGATTCAGATGAATGCTGCATAATATAAATATTAAATTTTCATATTATACATGAAGTTAAAATAAGAAAACTACCTCAATGTATATATAAGTAATATGCACACAATTTAGCTCTGCCAAGAATGTTTTGAACATTTTGTTGGAGTGGTGTATTCATCTCTCATCCCAACATCGTCTTAGGACCTTGGAGCACTTGCTCCCTTTTCTCTTTCCTCACACTATTCTACCACTTCATTGATTCATTAACAAATATGCAGAGCTCTCATCCCATATGGAATAAGAGACATTTAAACCTGTGGCATTGTAAGTGCCAGTAGCTCAGAAATAATTCATTCAGGTTAGCTTTTGTAATGGTAAAAGCTGGTGGTATGCTAGGTTCATATATTCTAAAATGTGTCATGTAATAATCAGAAGAACATTTGGTCAGATAAGAGCTGGACAGTGAAGGACTACTTATGGGGACAAATATTGCCTAATACATTTTGACTTGAGATCTGCAACATTCTAAACCTGCAGCATTGACAACTACAAATTTCTAATTAGCGATTCATTTTGTAGAATCATGACATAGATATACAAGCTCACTAGTCTCTCTCTCTCTCTCTCTCTCTCTCTGTGCACAAGTATGTGTGTGTGCACAAGTATGTGTGTGTGTGTGTGTGCTTCCCTCTCTTTTTCTCTGTCACTATATTGAGCATTGAACCAAAGTATCTGAACAGGATGAGCAAACTCTGTCTACAGCTGCTCAGACTGGTCTTGATAACACTAATGTCAAGGTGGCCCCAAACAATTAATATTCCAACTTCAAAGTTGTATCATGAATTCTAATTGTTTTGATGATAAAAACGTAAAGTCAGATATTAGGTGGTGAATTCTGAAATATAAGAGAAGCAGAGTAGCCAGCCACTAGTTTTTACCTCTACAAAATTGTCAGATTTAATGGGGTATTTTGTCTCTCCAAGTCTTCAAACTGAATGTAGTCTCAAGTAGCTTCAGCCTGAACCCTGAGCTCCTGTCTTCTCTTGTCTTATATTCCTTCTTCTACCTAGCCATATCACTTCCTATCTTTACCTCCACAGTGCTGGGATTAGAGGTGAGAGCTACAAACACTTGATTCTGTTTCTCCTTTAGACTGATACAATCTTGTTTAGCTCATGGTGGCCTTGAACTCACAGTGACCCACCTGCTGCTGTCTCAGGAATGCTGAAGTGTTCAGTTTAAAGATGTACACCACTACTTCCTGGCCTCTATGGCTAACTGGTGTGGTTATCTCAGCACTCTGATCTTCAGGCAAGCTTTATTTGTAAAAGCACAAACAAAATATCACCCCACAGACTCCTGAACATGTGAGATTCAAAGTTTGATTTGTTCTTTGTGAAGTTCTGAATTAGGAAGTTACAGCCTTTGTATCAGTAGCATTGTTCATTTGACCTTATAATTTTGGTGTTTTTTTTTTGTTCATTACCACATATATCCATATGTTTCTTTTAAAGACAAATATTATTTTATTTATATTATCCATTTTTTGCAATTAGATATTAGGGTAGTTTTCAACTCAGGTTTTTACTGCAAAACTGTTATGAGTGTTTTGCACATGTTTTGTAGATATATTCTGTCATCTGTTTTGCGTGCATTCCTAGCTGTAGAGTGCTTGAATGCTGTGAGTTTTGTGCCAACTATTTTCAAAGGTATTTTGTCATTTTCCTTCCCAAAAGCAATTTGTGATATGTCAAGAAAAGAAAAATATTCTCATGAAACTTGGCATTATAATAGTTTTATTGACTTTTTTAAAAAAAATATACAGTACTATTTAAAATACTACCTACTTTTCAGGTTCAAAGTCAAAAGTTAGTCATAGTTGTTTTAACTTCATTTTGCTGAAAAAAATCTAAGATTTTATTTTATGTAATTATTACCCATCTAAAGAACCTTATTTTTAAGGTACAATATCTTTTAAGTGGGCTGATATGTTATTGAATTTTTGAAATAGAGGTTAAATTAAATACACATAAAGAGGAAAAATGTACAGAGAGTCTGGATATTGTATGTTATTGTGTTCTTGTTGAATTGTTTGAATGCTGAAGAAGGAGCTATACCTGCTAAAAGATATTTGTTTGTATATGCTGCTGAATTAATACAAGATAGGTATTTTGAAAATGTCTTCACTTCAAAATTGAAGTCAAAAGGTATGTTACTTTGGAGAAGAAGATTTGCTTTTATTTCCACAGTAAATGAGAGGTTGTGGATTCATTCTGAGTTAAGAAAAATCAGGTTTAATTAAGGAAGACCACCTGAGAAATCTCCAGTAGAAACAGATGGCCCAGATACTTCATTCAGTACTTGATCATAATTCTAAATTTTCTTTAGGTCCCAAGAAGATTATCAGTGCCCCCAACAAGCAGGAATTAGCCTAGAAAACTACACCCAAATTTGCCCAAAAAATGGATTATGGATATTTTCCTTTGTTTAGAATGTTGGTTAGAAGTTGTTATTGCTAATGGTCAGGAGAAAAGCTAAGCAAAGGATATTAGATTCAGTGTTCTTTTTTTTTTTTAAGGGAGAAGTGGTGTGGAACAATGGTCTGTATTCTATCAATTATAATTTAAATAAATGATGATTGGCCAGTAGCCAGGCAGAAAGTATAGGTAGAACAAACAGACAAAAAGTAGAGGTGGGCCAATGAGATCAGAGAATTCTAGGAAGAAGGAAGTCCTAGTCTGCAGTCCTGACCCAGCCATAGAACAAGCAAGATGTGAAGACCTCACTGAGTGAGGTACCGAGCCATGTGGTTAGCACAGACAAGAATAATGGGCTAATAAAAGTTATAAGAGTTAATAAGAAGCCTGAGCTAATGTCTCAGTCAGTTTATAACTAATATAGACCTCTGTGATTTCTTTGGGACTTAACAATTGTGGGAACCCAGCAGGACAGAAAACTTTGGACAACAGACTAATCAGGTTCTTTAGATACATACAGATTGTATTCTGCATAGATAGGCAATCTTCAGCCACTTCAAAGAGATTCAGAATATAGCATTTAAATAACTTATGGTTCTTTTGAAGTGAGGCACAATTGCTCCTGGCAGCACCAATCTATTCCTGAGAGAATGTTGAGCAATGAAGACACTCCACTTGGAGCTTGTTTTTTTTTCTTGGAAAAACTGGCCTTTGGGCAAGAAAATGCCCATGCCTCAACCACTGACAAGATGCATGGTATCAGGAAATGGATAATCAGGACTGTCAAATCTTGCCAAGACAGGGTAAGATGGTTTTGAAAAATTTTGTGCCTCTGAAAATGGTCTGTCAGTTACTCTAGGCCTTAGCCAAAGTTGATTGCTTCAACGTTGCAAATGAGACTTTGGGTGATTTCCTCTGTCATTTTTTGCACATTTTGGAAGTTGCTTGATTGTGCTTCCAGCTTACTCCAGTAATATTATTTCCCTTCTCAAATATTCGAGGGTGTTGAAGACTAGATAGTTGTCGTTACTTTCCTCTCATGACTTGGCCAAGTTATTTGTTATACAAGACTTAAACTCATTAGGATATGAGAATATTTAAATATATTTGTTCTTATTGCATATAATTTTTATTAGGTTTAGATCTCTCTTATTTAAACAAAAGGGAGAAGTGCTGTATGAAATCATACAGCCAATAGCCTTTAAGTTAAACGCCCACTGGAGTGTGGCCTCTTACAGTATTTATGCTGAATGTAAAGCAAGCATCTAGTCTCTCTTTTCTGGCTGTGGGATTCAGTTTCTGTTCTCTCTTCCAGCAGAGGATTCTGATTTGTAAATCTACCCCTAAATACATAAACATATATTATTCTCAATTTTCAGCTAGTGTGGGATTTCCTTTAAGCGTCCTTCTTCATTAGTTTTATTACACTATCCCTCACATGGCTCTTAAATTTAGCTGTCTCTCCCAGTATTTCCTTCCTCTACCGTTCTACCTCTCTTTCCTCCCTATTCCCTAATTGATCTTCTCTTTTCAGTCTCATCTCTTTCTTACCCCAAAACTATGTATTCTATTTTCCTGTATTTGGGGATGTGTGTTGATACCTGTTTCTTACTCCATGCTTTTTTTTTGTGGGTCTACAGATTATACCTGTCTTATCCAATATGTAACAGCTGACCTTCACAGAGAAGTGAGTACATATCATATTTTTATTTATGGACATGAGTTATCTCTCTTGAATAATTTTTCTTTTCTATACACTTTTATTTACCTAAAAATCATTATTTAAAAGTGTTACTATCTTAGTAACATTCAATTGTGTTTATCCATTCATCTCTTGAAGGAGATATACACTGTTTTCAATTTCTATCTATTGTGTATAAAACAGCAATGAACATAGTGGAACAGTATATATGTGGCAGGAAAGAGTGTCCTTTTGTTTATGCTGAAGAGTGGTATAGCTGAATCATGTGGTCAATACATTGCCAACTTTCTGCAGCATCACCACACCAGCATCCATAGCGTTTCTTCAAGTTTGTAGTCCTACCAGCAAAGCAAGCTAGTTCCAATTACAACACATTCTTGCCAGCATGAGCTGCCACTTGTTTTTTTGATCCTTAAAATTCTGGTGGGTGTAAGATAAAATATCAAAGTAGGTTTGATTTCCATTTCCCTGGTGCCTAAGGATGTTGAATATTTCTTTAAATTTCTTAATTGTCTTTCTTTCATTGTTTACCAATTTATTGACAGTAATAATTAAGACTTTCTTCATATTAAAATCAAAGCACATCTTTACTCAGTATCCTGTTCTCTATATAATTTCTACCATTCTTTTAAATTTGTTGTTTCATTTTTTCTAACCTGATTAATTTCTGACGAGAATTTTCTGATTTTATAAATTATCATTCAATTTTCCTTTGTATTTCTTTTAAAGCATACAATTCATTTTCTTTTTTTATTACTTATTGATTGTGAAGTAGATGTACAGGAATTTATACAGTATTGAATGTTAAAAGTACTTACATGCATCATTTTGACTATATACCTGAGGATATTTGCTGGATATGTTATTATTTCTAATTGAGCAATGCTACTCTCTTGAGCTCCATATATATGCAGCTTTACTAACCTCACTCCTCAACTTTTTTTGAACAAATTGGGCTCATCTTAGTACTGACCTTCACAGCCCAGGAAAGGCACTGCCTTAATTATTTATGATCAAGCAGATAGAATGTACCTTAAAGAGTAGCTCATATTTTCCAGAAAAGTAGAAATGTAGACCATGTTTTCAAAAAGAACATTTTAGTCCTTTTGTTCTTTTAAGCTTAAAGGATTATTAAATTCTATAATTCAATTTTTTTCCAAAGAGATGCACAATTCACCTCAAGATGATGGATTTCCAAATTAGACAAAGAGGATTCTAGTCAACTTGGTTGTAATCATTATATCCATCCTATCTTGATTTGTAGTATGAAGTTGTGGTGATTACATGCAGGATTTATGCAAGTAAGAGTGCTTTACATAATCACAAAAACATAGATCATTGCTATAATACTCTACTGCCATGTGTGAATTCCTCAACTTGGTTTCCAGTAGTGGGGAAATGCAGGAACAAGTGAGTGAGTAAAAGTGAGAAATATTCGAAGAATAGTTTTTGTTCCAATAGTTATCCAGGTGTTTTATCTGGAAATAGTAAGATAAAATATTATAAAGTATTATAATCCTCCCTGAACTCCACTGTCTGGAAGACAGTTTGTACTAATTGAGATCAAAGAGTCTCCATGACAGTATCAAAAGGCAAAAAAAAAAAAAAGTCAATGATGTCAGAGGACAAAAGAAAACTTTTACATGCCCGTGGTACAATGATGATGGCCTATTAGGAAGCTGAATAGTGAGTAAAGTATGATTTCTGATTTTTCATACTTAGCTGGTGAATTGTAAACCTATATTAGTTTGAGATGTGCTATTGTATCAAGAAGTAATGCAGTTGTTATTTAAACTGAAACACTCACAAAATTTATGTAGTATTTGTTCCATAAAAACATTTAAATAAAATGAAAAACAGCTACAGCTTTAGCAATTTCCATGGTATTACACTATTTATTTACAGGAGAAAGATCATATATAATAAATATATGTATAGATGGTGATACTCATAACATGATTGCATCCCTAATTCACTTTGATTGCATGCTCTTTTTCTCCCCTGGAAAGAAGATGTATGTCAGTGATACTGCTGTATTTTAATGTAAAGTCTTGGAGAAATATCCTGACCCATCTAAGGAATAGTGGTCATAAACATCAGTTTTGCACCTTGGAGATTATGTTTAAATTTTAGTCAATTTTTTTGTTGTTTTATTTTAAATGTTTTATTCATTTTACATACCTGGCCACAGTTTTCCCCCCCCCTTAGTTCCTCCCACTCTGGTCTCCTAACACATCTCAATCTACTTTGCAGAAAGGGGAAGGCCTCCCTCCCGTGGGGAGTCAACAAAGCCATGCGGCATTTCTCCTCTCATTTATAACAATTTTGAATTGCTCTGTATTTGAGCTTTGAAGCTGTCACATGTTTTTTATACATAGGAAAGCAATACAGTTACTGTGCATTTATGATTACTTGGTGGTATCTATGTTATTTAAATTAAAATAACTTCCAAGTTCAAGTAAATAAAGTAAATCTTATAATGACTGAAAAGGAATCGGGGGAAAATATCTTAGAACTGTATCTGGAAATATTTGGTTATTTGAACTGTTCTATCTAATTTATTTATTTTCAAAATATATATTTATTTATTATGCATACAATATTTCATCTGCATTTATGCCTGCAGGCCAGAAGAGAGCACAAGACCTCATTTCGAATGGTTGTGAGCCACCATATGGTTACTGGGAATTGAACTCAGGACCTTTGGAAGAGCAGGCAATGCTCTTAACCGCTGAGCCATCTCTCCAGCCCATGTTCTATCTAATTTAATTAGACTGAGTTAGCCAGTGTCTATGAAAACCTTACAATAAGAGGGAAGAAAGAAAATGTATGACATAAAAAGTATAAGTAAAATAATTAATAGTAGAAGGTTTTAAGGCAAATCTTTCTGTGTTTATGGGAAAAACATAACTGGGAGGTAAATAATTGGAAGGAAAAGCCTGTCATTCTCATTTTCTTAGTTCTTCATCAAGTAGTAAAATCTAGACATGGAGAGGTTTTCCCTTTACAGTATGTGGATCTCCGGGTTGAGAAATGCCTAACCTCCTGGTGTTGGGCAGCTTTCTTAGAATAACTTCCTGATTGTTCTTCTGAGACACCCTGAATTTAAAATCATACAGCAGCATTATCCCTCTTGGGAAGCTGGCAAAAATTATTTGTGCTTGCTTGTTTCACAGAATGCCCAACGGATTTTGCTTACGTTTTGTTACAGTTCCAAAACCTGTTTCCTCTGGATTCTCCCCATGTGCTGCTTGTGACAGAGAGATGGGTGAGCCTTCTGCTGTCGTCCTCAAGGAAACCTCATGCCCAACTCCCTGTAATGCCATTGCTGGAAGTTGACAACCATATTAATAACACCGCTGAGGTCTGTGACAAAATACCCTCTCGCCTCAAAAAAAAATACTACCTCAGGGAAGGAAGTTTATTTTCATTTTTACTGAAGACTTTAAAGTAAGTCTGTCATTGTGTGTTGGCATTGAAGCAGTAGTATGCCCAAGTAAGAAGCAGGGAGAGTGGTAACAATCTATTCCCCCTTTAGACACTCTGGGGCCACAGTTCATTGTATGGTGTGCCCATGAGAAGGGTAGTAGGACTTCGGATGTGAACTAAGCCAATCTAAAACATTCTCATAGAAAATTCCAGAGACTTGTTTTCATCTTGTTTCTAAAACCCATTAAGTTGATAATCAAAATCATCATATGGATAATATTTGCTGATATTATTATAATATTTGCTGGAAATTACAAATTGGTGAATGGTGATATTAATCAGATTAGTGACTACTGTAGTTAAAGTCATAGAGCCCATATCCAGTCATTGATGGAAGCAGATGCAAAGATCCACAGCAGAACATTGGGCTGAGCTCCCAAAGTCCAGTTAAAGAGAGGGAGGAGTAATAATATGAGCAAAGAAGTCAAGACCGTGATGGGGACACCCACCGAAACAGCTTGCCTGAGCCAATGGGAACTCACTGACTGGACTGCCAGTGGGGAAAACAGCTTAGAACCAAACTAGGCCCTCTGAATATGGGTGACATGAACATGAATATGGATGGAAAAGAGGCCATGATTTATCACTACTGCTTGAACTGGCTTTTTGGAACCCATTCTCTTTGGAGGAATACCTTGATCAATCTAGATATAGTGGGAAAGGCCTTGGTCCTGCCTCAAGGCAATGTGCTAGGCTTTGTTGATCTCCCATGTAAAGCCTTACCCTGTCTGAGAAATGGATATGGTTAAGGTGGGGGAAAAGTGGAGGGAGCGGAAACTGGAATTTGTATGTAAAATTTCAATTAAATAAAAAAAATAAATAAATTCGTTTAAATGATTAATCAAATATTGTCTATGTTTCATTCTGTGTATTTACAGTTGAGAAAGCTAAATTTAGAAGTTAAACTCTTGCCGGAAACCACATGTCTGATATGGATCAGTATAAGCTATAAATAAGTCAAACTTAACATAGCAAGCTTATTTTTTAATTGAGTCACATTTTCTATAAATCTGGAGAATATTCCATGAAAACTCTTTTCCATTTAACAGCATTCCACCTTAACATTTCACTTCTTGGGGTTCTTAGCTCTAGTGAGAGACAGCCTAAATGGACTGCATCATAATGATGAGATGTAGAATTTGGGGTCCACTTTCTGGTACCTGCCCTGAAATGCACTGAATAGATTAGGCTGTCCTCAAAATCTCAGCTATTCCCCTGCCACTGCCTCAAGTCTCTTGGGTGCTACAATTAAAGTCATGTGTCATAAAGCCTGGGTCCAAAACTTTTATATGTCTGATATTTATTTAATGTATTTTAAATTGCAATTTTCACCAAATTGAATATTAAAAACTTAAAAATGAATACCCACTCTGACAAAGACTCACTTCTTTCTAATTCTCAACATTCAGCTTTTATTAATTCTCACAATGTGATGAGCTTTAATCCTTGGGCTCTTTTCTTTTGTCACTCAAATCCCTCATAGCCTCAGTTTTATCTATCCTAAACATAATTCTGTAGTTTGTGAACCTTCATAGTTAATTTCAAGAAATCACCAAAAGTTCTCACAGTACCATCATGATTTCCACGTCCCTTGCTCTTCAGTCACCTTAACTATGGTTCAGGTTTACTTGATGTTACCTAATCTCCCTCACTATCTGTACTCGCAGGTTTAATTTTATTTTATTTCTGGGAAAATAAGCGTGAAAAGACAAGCAGATAAGTGCATCCATAACACTTCTTCGCAATACTGACCTTATCAATAAAGCTTTGACTTATATGTCTATTATACCTTCAATTTTTAATACTGTATAGGAACATTTTGTTTACAACTGAGGATAAAATAGAAACTTTAAATAAGAACTAAAGCATTAAATTGTTTACTGAATCATTTCTTTAGTATGGCTAAGGTAAAATCATATATAAATGTACAATTGAAGCAATTTTCAGCTTATCTTAATTGTTTCACTGATCCCTTTTCTCCTCTTTAGAACTTTGATTAATGAAAGAACTAACTTCCTCAGTCTTTCCAATTATTATTACCACCCTCACTGAACCCGTCACAGTTAAGTTTTCATGTCTTTCTATCATGAGAATTCTTCCATCAATGTCATAGAAGGCTCACATATTCAAGCTATAAATTTGCAAGTTTTGTTCTATTTTATCAAGCGTCAGACTATAATTAAATGGGTGACTCAATCCTTTGAAATTTTAGTTAATTGCTACAGACACTATGCTCACCTGATTTCCTTGGCTTCTATCTCATTTTGTGATAGTTTCTGATCATCTCCATGACCATTGTTGAATCTGACAGTGTTAGTCTTGGGCATTTCTATTTTAAATCTGGCTAATTCATTAGATTCATTAGATGCTTGCATTCTGGCTAATGGTTCTAAATAAATATTCAAACTATCAGTTGCACATTTTGGCTTACTTTCAAGGTCACTTTTAAACTCTTTTCAAATTTTAATTTGGTGTACAAGAGTGTTATTTCTAGAGCATGTTATTTCAATGGATATTTAGCAGGTGTAGTATTCCCTTGTCTCTGTGTTTATTAAAACTATTTTAAACACATGTGCCAACATGATGTTCATAAACTATTCCACATCACATTTACACTCAGACACATTTAAAGATTTTCCATCCCTAACTAAAAGCTAAATCTGATAATGACCTCTCAGGTTTTAACGCTTCCTCAATCCCTTTTCTATTTATTACTGTCCAGCCACAGTCTAGCCATGATAGCCTTACTGCTACCTTCACCCATACACATCAAGAAAGTTTTTGGGTGCTCACCTTCCTAGACCTGGATGGAGGAGGGAGGACCTTGGACTTCCCACAGGGTGGGAAACCCTTACTGCTCTTAGGACTGGAGAGGGAGGGGGAGAGGGAGGGGGGAGTGGGAGGGAAATGGGAGTAAGTGAGGAGGTGGTAATTTTTAATAAATAAATAAATTTAAAAAAGAAAGTTTTTGTCTTAGACTTTCTTTCACGCCAAGAATGAGCACATTTTTTTTATTTGTTTAAGCCCCTTAAATCTACTTCAAAATTTGCCTTCCTGGTTTTATTTTCGAGAAACTCTAATGTTGTGGAAAACATGTCCAATACAACCGTTGAAGCTTTGCCTGTCATTTTCTCCATATTCCATTAACACTACCCCAAAAGTTTGATTCTTTTATCTTTGTTTTTCTGTTTTTGCTTTGTGAGGATTCTATTACCAATATATTGTATATAGCCAGATGGAAAATACTTTTGAGAACTCATTGAATATTTGAATCTCTGAAAAAATATGTGTGGAGTTTCCTCATAAAATAAATTTAAATGCTTTTTTGATAAATGACTAGTAGAAGTATTTTTATTTTCTATAAAGGTTTAATTTTACACTTACATATGGTAATACAAACAAATATTTAAAGTTTGGTAATTGGAGTAAGGTCTTTTTGCTTCCAGCAGATAGCATTACAGAAAGTCACAACCAATAAAAATACAGCTTTGGAGCCCATTCCCAGTAGAAAAATCTACAAAACAATTTCCACCTCTAATGTTCTGGCTTCATTGCAGAAGGGGAAGTGGAATCATTATAAAATCAAAGGATCAGGGTGTTTTGAGGGAGAGTTTATCTCCTACTAATGTCATAAAGACTCACAAAATGATTGTCTAAATATGAAATTAATAAAGACAATGATATAAATGTTAACATAGACTGGAGAAATCCCAGGAGGCTTAAACCCTACTGAAAGTACTGCAGACAAATAAAGAAAGCTTAGAACTAGAGAAATATTCTTTTCCAGGGAAGAGCACATCAATTGATTATCCCATGATAAATGATAATCCCTGAACACATACATACAAGTAACATTATATAAATGGAGATGGTTGCATTTATGTATATAAGAATATATATATATATATATGTCTATACACACATGTATGCAAATATTGAAAAATGGCTTCATGAATTTGAAAGAAAACATGGAATGTTATATTGCAGGCTTTGGAGGAAGGACAGAGAAGGGAGGAATGTGTAATTAAGTGTAATCTCAAAAGCAAAAAAAAATTAAAAATGCGTTTTATAATATTAATGTTATAATCTATAATTTTAAGCATAATTTTAGTTGCATTAGATTATATGACATACATGAATTTCATTTAAAATAACTAGAATATTCAAATGTTTTTTATTCAAATAAATGAAAATAGTCCATCTATCCCTAGAACTCAAATAAATAATTCCTATATATCCTCAAAGATAAAATAAATTGTTTAGTCAGCGAATAAAATATACTTATAACCTAAAAGTATTCTCAATGGAAAGTTATATGAATGAGGTAACCCAGACCCAGAAAGACAAAAACTGATGTGTATTCATTCGCAGGTGGATCTTAGGAATAAGGATAGGATAACCAACTTACAACCAATAGTTCCAGAGAGGTTAGATAGCAAGGAGAGTACACAGTGGTGCGCCAGGATTTCCCTAGGAAGTGGAAGTAGAAAAGATCTCCTGGGTGAATTGGGCGACAGGAGTTGGGGGAAGGGAGGGGCAGGAACTGCAGGGTGCATGTTGGGCAGGCTGGGTTGCATACCGGAAGCAGGTTGTAGGCAGGATGAGGGGAAGAGTGACAAAAGAGATGTCTTGGTGTGTATATGTGGGGGGTATTTCGAGGTTAGGGAGAAACCTGGCCAGGGAAACCTTCAAGACCTACAGGAACCCACAAGGATGACCCCAAGGAAAACTCCTAGCAATGGTGGAGAGGATGCTTGAACCGGCCATCTAACTGTAAGCAGATTGCTGACTTCCAATATTGCCATAGAGATTCTCTAACCAGTAACTGGTGGAAGCTGAGGCAGGAATATGCAGACAAGCACTGTGCTGAGTTCCAAGAGTCATCCGGAAGAAAAGGAGGAAGGATTGAACCAACCAGGGTGGGGGGACCCATAGAGATAGCTGACTTGAGCCCCTGGGAGTCCATGGAAGATGGACCAGCAGTCAGGGAACCTTAATGGGACCGACGTAGGCCTTATGCACGTGTGTGACAACACTGTAGCTAGGTCTCTTAGTAAGGCTTCAAACAGTGAGAGCAGGACCTCTCCCTGGCGCTTAGCTGGCTTTTGGTGACCTCTTCCCCTTGATGGATTACCTTGCTCAGCCTTGATATAGGGAGAAGAGCTTTATCCTGCTCTAACTTAATGCACCATGCTTCCTTCAAGGACCATGGGAGTCTTGTCCCATTGTGAAAAGAGATAGAGTGGGAGTGGATGGGAGGGGGTTAGATGGAAAAGAGGAGGGGATAGGAGGAGAGGAAGGAGGGGAAACTGTCTGGTATGTAAAATAAATGAAAAAAAGGTATTTAAATAAAAATAAATTAAAAAAAGAAAATAAATTGCAGAGCAAAGAAAAGTTGTAGTATAAATAATTATGTGGAGTAGCCAGGTAACAAAACTGAATTTTCTTCCAATGAAAAGAAGACTGTTTTCAAATCTTCACTTGCCACTTCCCTTCCCTGAGTTGAATGTATCCTGATCTGGCCTTGAGCTGAAGGACTCAAGTGATAGTCCTTTACCTAGTAAGAAAAAGTCCTTAGGTTAAAACTCTATAGCAGCACAAAGGAGAACTGGGTGGCATTTTATACTTTTGTCATTGCTTTGCATTTGGAGTTCATATTCTTAGACAATAAAATATAACCCATTGTGGAAAATTTGTCAGAGTCTGGTTATGGTTGAAAATAATCATTCAGCTAATCCCACATGGGAAGGGTTCAAATGTTTATACTTAGCAATGCAAGAAGATTATGAACCTCTAGTATAAATAATAGAATATGTCAAAGCTGATAGAAGCTTTAATCAGTTTCAGGGATTCATAGACTCCATACCAATATTTAATATGACTGTGATTTGTAATCTTTAGTAAATAATAATACCTGCATAAAAAATTGTGTCATAGTAATTTCAAATATATTTGAGGTCCACTGACTTTATCTGACTTAGGCTTCACAAAAAAATATCCCAGTAGCTAAATTCAACTCACTTCCTTTTTGTGTAAAGCAGCTTTATTAGAAAATCTCATTATTTATATTTATGTATTTGTTATAATTGTATACATAGCTGCAGATGCTAATTTTGGCAGATAAAGTGTCCCATAATTCTTGTTATGTTACTTGCATGATTTTTTATAGAATACATTTATTAAGCTCTTTTGGAAATGATAATTTAGTTCTTATTCAGCAATCACATTCCCTAAATACTATCTGATAAATACACATGGTTTAAAAAATAAATCATATTTGTATTTCATAAGGATTCATTGATTCATTCTTTTTACATTGCACTAACCATGGAGATTTAGACTTTCTGCAAATACTTTAGGCTGCTCTTTAAAAATATAGTAATTATGTACCTGAATGCACATAGCACTTTTCAATTGTTTCTAATAACAGAGAGATTAATTAAGTAGCCCAATAAATCCAAAGTAATCATAGATTTTTATTCAGAACAGGTAAATGACAATGAGAGTTTTACAGAGAAGAAAGCAGGTTTCTATGGAAACTATCAATACGATTTAATTTAGTTGCACAGATAATGTTACTTGTTTTCCTTCATTTGAACCTAGAAGATTAGATTTTTCAGATATTAAACCAGATTCAAAATCAGAACTTGTCCATGACAGCACTATACATTAACCAATAAATATGCAACAAGATTTGATCCAATATGGTAATAAATTTTAACAACCTGAAAAAATGAGGTTGTTTCTATAAATAACTCTCTACGTTAGAATAAAATTTGTATCAAAAATATAATAAGAATTGTGATCATTGAAAATAAGATGCTCAGATCAAAAAATTAGAAAGACTAGAGATAATCTTATACAGTTCACTGTCACTCAAGGTGCATCTGTCTTTAGCTCATGTGGCTGACATTATCTGACTCTCTAAGGTCTCCCAGGTACCTTTTCTTTTCACCTAATCTATCAGTTCTGGATACGTGGATCAGATTCATTGCATGATTGTTCTACAATAATTGCATGAATGTATAAACACCAAGCACACTTCTAATTCTTCTGTACTGATGATGGGCTACTATAAAAATGGTAGAAGATGTTCAATTCACAGCTTTTTGGTATGTTTAAATTTGTCAATGTAAAGCTGAGTGTCATGTATTTCCAGCAAGAAAAAATGTGATAATAACATGAAATTAAAGTCTGCCTCCAGAGGACTGCAGACATACATGCTTGTTGGCAGAAAACTGTGTACATAATAAATAAATAAACCTTTAAAAAGTCTGCTCCAGTACACAATGAGGTCAAGGACAGCATGAGCTGTTTAAAATATGCCTCAAAGTAAGGCTGGGTGAAGTGTTTGTTATGCAAGCATAGGGACCTAAAACTCTTCCACAGCACTGACACACCTCAGCATTGATGGACCTTGCCCAACAATGACTCCGCAACAGCAGCTCCTTGATTGTAGAAAGAGAAGGCTCCCGGGAGATTCTGGGTCAGCTTATCTAGTCTAGATGTATCCTGAGTGCTTCATCCTCGTGTAAAAAAAAAAACTTAAAAAATAAGAGTGAAGAACGATAAAGGAAGACCGGTGTCATTGACATCAAGTATCCATACTCAAATGTGCAAAGCGTACACCACCACTCACATGACGACTAATAAAGTATGCCAGTACTTGATTCAATCCCCTACATTCCTCACATCAAAGATGATTATAATCCTCATTCAGTGCTTTTACCGTTGTGCTTTAAAATGAAAAATACAAAACTTCCTTAAAAGTAGTCCTCTGTTTAAAACATTCCAGATAACCCTTGTTGTTCTTACCTGTTAGTATAACCCTCAAAATAATTAGTTCATTACATGAAGAACTGCTCCTTTTTGTCATTTTTTTTCATTTTTACAGGACATGTTTCAAGATTAGTTATAAAATTTGGGGAAATTTCATAAAATTTAGAAACAGTCAAGAAATCATTATTGGACAAAATCGAATTACATTCCTGCAAGTAAAACTATAGTGTTGTTTCACACAGTGGGTGATTATTTAGAGTAAAGGACACACAGTGGGTGATTATTTATAATAAAGGAGTTATATTTTATTTTTCATTTGGAAGGTTGGGCTGTGTTTTCATCTTTGAAATAAGAACATTCTTTTCCCAGAGGTGTATGAAACATCATTCTTACTTGTATTCCTAACGATTAATTTTCCAACTCTACTGTGGATCATAAATATGTTTACAGTTCAGTCATATGCTTGGCAAATGTTTCCTCACTCTGCAGAGTTTTGTAATTGGAAGAATAATTCTGTACTTATTTTAATAAAGTATCCCTTTCCTTTATGATTCTCTGCAATGTACATAATTGTCTCCGCAGAGTTTTGTCATTTCTTATACAGACTAGAATTTATTTAGTTCATTTCTCTACTAATTATCTTACCATGGACAGTATCCATCAATGTTTTCCATAATAAACTGACATCCTCTGATCCATAAATTTTTTGTTATGCATTTTACTTGACTTCTTTAATTTCCAAATTGGTGGAATTATGCAAGATGGGCAATGAGTTACATTAGGAGCATAGGCATAGTTTGGGGACAGAATACTTAGTTATCATCCATAGTCCTGTGATTTCAATGCTTATCTCAAGTATAACTGAGAATTCAAAAAAGTAAAAAGCAGATGGTAATATATACTTTGGGAACCCACACTTAATCTTGCAACTTTATGCATAACTGTGATTATACATTAACAATCACAGATTCCAATGAATGAAATTTTAATATGTAATGTATAACACAAGCAATATAAAATATTAGTGATGAGTTAAATTATAGAAGTTATTAGTCAAATGCTAAGAGTCTCTATAGTTAGAAAAGTGGAACATGATGATAATTTATTTTCTACAATGAAATCCATCAACAATGTCAATGATTTGTTTTTTATGTATTTTTATTTTGTGTATTCCAGATTTTAAGTCATAAATTTGAATATATCAGGACAAGATATAACCTTTCAAGATTCTTTACCTTAATAAAAGCTGAAGAAATATGTTCATCCTATAATTTACAAATTAAAAAGAGACAAATCCAATTTTCTAGTTTTCCTGAATATCATCTATAACTTACCTAAAACCATTTTCTAAACTACATTGGTACCTGATGTGTAAATTATTCATAAGTACTACTTACAGAGTGTGAATGTGCTATAGTTTACTAAAATTTTGCTTTAATAAAAAACAAAAACATATCCATCTCTAACATTGCTTTTATTCATTCATTCATTACCTCAGGTAAAACAGGATGGCTATTAGCATTCTCTGATACAAAAAAATCCTTGAATTCCTAATACTCT
>LOEQ01003353.1:1363-15115 GCA_001685075.1 Bramus lutescens
GGAGGAGGAGGAGGAGAAGAAGAGGTAGAGGAGAGGGGGAGGAGGAAGATGAGGAGAAGAAGAGATTCATTTACTTATTTCTAGTCAGTATACAAATATCCACACCCAAATACTCAGTATTATAGATTATAAAGACAAATATGGAGGAAAAGGGTTGCATTGGGAAAAGGAATTAGCGGATTAATAAATAACATTTACATCTGAAGTATCTACCAATTTTTTAAAGTCCAGTGTCTTACAGATGAGCAGTTTTGAAAGGCAAGCTGTTCTAGCTCAGTTGCTGTGATTGTGATAAAACACTGACCAAAATCAACATAGAGAAAAGGGTGTGTATTCCTTATAGGCTTCATTCCATCCTCCCAGGAAGCTAGGGTGGAACTGAAGAAAGGACAGACCTGGAGAGTGTGGAGGAATGCTGTGTGCTGGCTGGCTCCTCATGGCTTGCTCAGCTTGCAGTCTTATACAACCCAGTATGACCATCAAGGATAGCACCTAAGTCAGTGTCTCCAAAGCCAATGGGGTTGTGTTAGAGGAAGAACAATACCTAGGTTGTGCTTTGGCACCTACCCATACACATGTGCACATATACATGCAAACCTGTACACACATATGCCCCTGTGTACCTGAGCATGCACACACATGAAGAGAATGAATGAAGTCATAAACCTGTACTTTAGAAAATAGTGTAATTCTGTAGGTCAATATGAATTTTAATAGGGGTAAACTTTATAACTAATTTCATAGAGAACTGCAGTGCTCATGAGTACAAGTTTTTAAAAGTCCTTCAGGATACTTGTGGTAGACGTCTTATTGATTTGCTGTCTCAGGGAACTCTCAGCTTCCGATACAATCATAAAGAAAAAACACAGATGTTTTATGAATGCTCTATCTAGGGTCTTAAATACTCCTTTGTCCCAGACGTGTATGGTCACGCCATGAATCCTCGGGGAAAATAACAGGACACCAGACATCTTGTCAAGAACTCACAAGGGTCTGGTTATTGCTCCCGTCCTGACATGCCACATCTTAGTTTATGTCTTAGGAAGAGAGTCCATGAACAAAGCAGCCCTCAGAAACCCTTTCTTCACTTTATCTCTTGAATCTTCTGTGTGGATGTTTACATGCACCCCACCCTCACACAAGCATACAAGTACCTCACACCCCAGAACAAAGGAGAATACATTTCTACTGTTGCTATTCATTTGTGTCAGGAGGACAATCAAAATTTACCCAAGCATTTCCTAGGTTTTGTCAATTAGGATTTTGTGTTCTTTCTTTCCCTGGAATGTACTTATTTCTTTCTTGACATCTCTGGAGTGTTTTTAAATGAAGGTTATTGTGATTATGGCATAAGATAGCAAGTTTCTTCTGTTTCAGCCTTATTTATCTTACCCAGAGCCTTTTCTAGGCTATCGTCCAAAATAGCCTCTAACCACCTAAGCTGTTCAATGAAGTGTATCAGAAAGCAGTCCTTGAAATAGCTCTGGAATATGTTCTCTTCTTTCATTTGAACATTGGTTGCATGCCAATCAAGAGCAAAGCAATTAAATTCCTGCCAAGATCAGAGTACGTGCCTTGCTACTGCTTTTGCCAGCCTATCAAAACAAGTTCCTCGCAGCTTTTGCTAAGGCTCTGGTGACCTACTCTACAGCAATAGCCAGGAATCTATCTGTGATCTTTACAGTTCTTAATTTGTTTCCAAATATAGGTCAACAAATTTGCTGCTGCAAAAATACATACTGTCAGTTTTGAGTTTTCCTCACCTTACATTTCACTGTTTTATTTCTTCCTACTTTGTCAAGCACTTGCCTTAACTGCAAGTGCTTTATTCATGGCTGCACATGTGTTTTATTTTCATATTTTCATCAGGGCCACAGCGTTGGAGGCTGTGTCTTGTATGCGTAGCTATTGTGCCATCAGCCTTTGTTATACACTCCTGCTCTGCTAATAAGATAATCCGCTCGCAGATTTTTATGGTGCAATCCATTGAATTTCAGCACACTCAGCTATCAGCTTCCTCGAGTTAATCAGCAAATACATTGCTGTGGGAGGTAGACAGTCCCTTTCTGGATTATTCTGCCTTCTCATCAATAATCGAAAGGACTGGCTAAACAATTTGCCCTGCCCTCTCCTAAGCCTTTCACTGCCCCTTCCTACCCTGCCGAGTGCAATTGACATGCAACTGGCACATACTGTATTGCTCAAGAATCTTGAAATTTCAGGTTGCCCAGAGCACAGCTCAGTGACAGAATGTCAAGATGCAACCCAAAAGTCCTGGAACTGCCAGGCTATTCGTGAATGTGAAGATGTGTAGAGAATGGCTGGATCTGACTGATAGGAATTACAGGAGCCTGAAGTAGCCCGCTGAAAACAGGTGGCTGAGGTAAACCTATGTTTTGGGTTAATTTACATTAATGTCTGCAAGCCTCGCTTCACTTTCTGTAGTGAAAATGCTATAATACCACCAATGCTTGATTATCGGTATTCACAAACTCTACAGCCCCTGCAATACAAACATTAGTTTAACCTTAGCTTTCAGAATTGCTAAATGCAGCTTTAATCCTTATTCCTCCACTTGCTATCCATCTATTTGTCTGAAATACAGCTTCACTACCTTGTGGAGCTAATCACACCTGACACATCACAACGTCCTTAATCCTTCAAACCTTTCATCACATGGGCTGCATACTATTTTGCGTTAGGAAAATTGCCTCAAAGATGTCAACACTCTGGAAGATGAAGTCTTTTTCTCAGTTTGATTTGAAATCTCCGTGCCTGACAGCATCTGCTATCTTTTGACACAACCCTAACTGTTATCATGTCCAAAGGCAAAACTCAACCTTATTCATTCTTTCTTGTCCTGCTTGGTCGGAGTTTCTGCCCTGTTACTCTATTCCTGCCTTCTCCCTGAAACTTTTGAACAGGAAGAAGTTTGACCTGTCTAGTGAAGTCTCTCACAAAGCTCACACAGTGGTGTTAGGGAACAGTGAAGAAGTATTTTCTGATGAAGTGCACTGTGAATATTTGGCATTTGTTGAACAGGTCCAGGCACACTATAAAATCTTGTCCTCTAGCTATTATGGCATATTTTCATTTCAAGTATAAATGTTATGGTTTTGAGGACATTTAAGCAACTATAATTAAATGGAACTTTCTGGTCTTATTTTTAAGGTCTACACTCTTCTCTGCAGATATAACCACACTTACACAAGTGCCAGATCCTACTTGCCCCTCAAATGTTTTTTTTTTCCTACTACAAGGTCAATACTCCACAAGTCATATTTCTCCAGAGCAGCTCCTTTGTCAAATCCATCTTGAACTGGTGAGACTACAAGTTCTCCTCAGCTGCTGTCCTTTCTTTTGAGGCCAAAAGAGTTATACACCGTGTCATCCATGACCCTTTTATGTCCATCGGTTTTTCTGAAAACAACATCAAGCTGCCTGAAGAAAGAAGTGCTGATGCCCCAGTGCCACACGAGTTTTAGAAAAATGCAGCCATCCTGTTAAATAAGAGCTGAAAGCTCACGCACTATATCGTTCTTAGTAGGTGATTTATTGTCCTATCATTTTATACTCTGTTCTATCAAATCCCCTAAATCTTACTTTCCTAATCATAAATTTTCTAGTATCACATAATTGAGGAGCAGCAGTTATCTCTTCAATTCCAGTACTCCAGAAGAGGAGGCAGTGATATGGTGAAGTCATCCTGGCTACATGCATAGTGACACTCTGTCTCAAAAAAGCAAAAAGTAGCAATGACATTATAGTATAAACTATTACTGTAAATGTAAGTTTTTGATTCTACTGCCAGAACAGAATACATTCTACAAAATTATGGTTGATAGTTGTCTTCAACTTACTAATCCATAGGGCATTAGAATTTGCTAAAAATTTCTCTGTACGATACCTGAAATCAAGCACAAAAGCCCTTTTGAAACTTACATTGATAATATCCAAGGCTGTTTTTACTAATTCATTATATGCCTGGTATGCATATACCTGATGCTACACTAGAATTTATTGTTTTACCCTATGGGGCAATAACATGGGGAAAGGGAAAGAGAAGCTCAAGATAATTTAATCACTATAATTGGGTCACCCATACTTTGTATCAGCATTGCCTTTTGCTTCCCAGGGTCTGTTCAAGTCCCTACTTAACTCCTAGATGGAGTTCATAACAAATTCATTATTTAAGAATCAACACAGTGTGAAGCAACCACCATTGTCTGCCGTTCACTGGTGGTTTTGTTTTGTTTGTTCTGTTTTGTTGTGTTTTGTTTCTGCGACTGGATCTCATGTAACTCAGGCCAGAAGCTGAGGGTCCCCTTGAACTCATGATCCTCCTGTCTCTGCATCTGAGTGCAGTAGAGATTACAGGCATGTATCACCATGCCCAACCACATGATGTTTTCTAAGAAAGCAATCTAAGAACTGAGATCTAAAGAGCAAGGAGAGCCAGCACGTGGGGCTTTGAAGAGGTGGTGATAATAAGCACAGGAAGCATTTAGCACAAAGGCTCTACACAGGAACATGAATTCTGGGAAGCAGATTGAAAGACAGACAGACAGACAGAACAAAGACAGTTGAAAATAAAATCTCAGTGGGCCTTAAGGGGAAAAGGGTTACAGAATACATAAGCTCCTATAAAAAACAGGCAGGGTGTGGGGGAAAAACATTATCTGAAGCTGGCTACAAAAAGAGGAAGAACCCAGTATAACAATATCAACCAAACTATGATATATATGAATGTGTATATGTGTGTGTGTGTGATTCAATCATAAATTAATGTAATAGATATGCTTTCTACTCCTGTCTACATATATGACATTCCAATTTTGTCATTTATTTGGTGCACTTTGGTACACTTTATATTTCCATCCATGGCTAGCTCTCCATAGCTGGCCTGATGTATTAACACATGAACAATCTTCCTCATGTTATTCACCATCCTATTTATTTCTCACCCCAAGATTTTGATGAATTTTTTTCTTAAATACCAATGAAGTATAACGTCCTAGTCCATTTATTTTTTACTAATATAATGCAACAAGTGATGCTTAAACTCCAATTATAAATGTGATTTCTTGATTTCAGATATATAGAGACTTTTTAAAATCAAATTCTAATGTTCTATGTGTCATTGAGTTATAGGTAAATATAAATCAGTCATTCATTACAGCTTTATAGAATATATTTCATTCTGGCAGTGGACTCAGAAAATTTATACTAATAGTAGTATTTTATATTGGGAAAAGGTTTAATGCAGACAAGGCTAACCTCAGATTGTCTCATCAAAGATTACTTTGAACTGCTGAGCCTCCTGCTTTACCTCCTGAGCTGATGTACTGGCAGTGAAGCTCATGGCCGCGTGCACGCTAAGTAAGCACTCTGTGAGCGCTGTGATATTCCAGCCCCTTATTTATGTATCTCTGGATGTACCACGTTCTCCCTAGAAGACCTACTATCACATTTATTATTTAGGAGCCTTCACATTCAACATGGATCATGTTATCCAAGTCTGTGAGTTCACTGACTGCTTGCTGACCACCTCAAACCCATTGCTCCCATGCCCATCACTTGTTGCCTAGTTTTCCATGCCGCAGTCTTGTCTTGAATCTGTCCGCTCCGCTTCATGCTGGCTAAACCTCACTGCTTTCTCCAGCCCTCATTTCGTAATCATGGCATCGCTCATTTTTAACATTATAATTTGTAATCTCTTGATCTCAGATTTCAAAGCATCTGCTCTGCTTTAACCTAAACCCTATGAATATTAAACTCTTCTCTCAGCACATCTTAAATTTCTTTTCTTTTTATGTTGAAAGGTACTTACCCAAGTTAAGTCATTACATGCCACATTGGCTAAAATTACTGTTCAATTTCTTGGCCCTGAAGTCTAAAGTAGCTGAGTTATTTGGAGAGAAATACACGGAGACTTCACTGCACATGGCTCCTCTTCAGCTACAGGCGCACTGCAGAGCTACCTAGGGGGCCTGTGTTCATTCTCAATGTAGCTCTTTTGGAAACTGTCTAGAAACAAGATCTCTAGTCAGGCTCTGACTCCTCCAGGAAACACCTCCCTTTTTCTTTCTCTACGCTGCTCTCCACATACGATGCGTTCACCTGTCTCCCGGTTTCTGAAAGTCCTGCCCTCTGACATTCCAGCACAAACTGCTGCAGTTTCAGGGTTCCTCTGTGGCTTGGTGCTTTCTTCTGTCCTTCCTTGCTTCCCTCCTATGCATTTGCAAATGCGACATTTTTGTCACATTTACACAGTTACCCTGAACTGACACCCACCCAGTTCATTTCCATTTTATACAATTTATTTTATTCATTTTACATACCAACCACAGTTCCCCCTTCCATTTCCCTTATTTTTTTTTTTTTGTAAAGGAGTCACACAAATTTTGTTGATGACAATGCTTTTGGACCTGCTTTTAACTGTCTAGTACTGACTGTTCAGTTTCAATTTACTGATTTTCCCCCAATTATCAAATTCAAACTACAGTTTAAAGTAGTTCAAGTCTTGTTTGATATTATTAAACACTGCTTCAAACTTGCTACTTTCTTTTTTGTAAGAACAGGGAGCTCCCCCACTTGTTTCTCCTGATTAGCTGATATTCTCTCTCTCTCTCTCTCTCTCTCTCTCTCTCTCTCCCGCCCTCCCTCCCTCTTTCCTTTTCTTCTTCCCTTCCCCCTCCCTCTCTTCTTTTTATACACTTAAATGTTGTTATATCCAAAAGTTCTTTATCTAGTCCACTGGAGTTAATTTGCACATGCTCTTGATTCGATACATCCCTTCTAATGTTGTCATTTACCAGACATGTGCTAACACCTCCCAGTCCAAAACTAGGCCAACTTTTCTCTAAGCTTTATGTTCACATATCAAATAGTGTGCTTCTTTCCAAGCCTAAAATTTATATGTACATACATGTACATATAGCATTTAAATATCTTAAATGGATATTGTAAATACACTGTAATATCTCATTTTATTATATTAATTAATATGTATGTAAAATATATACATGTATACATATAAATACAAATGTATACACATGTATGATCCATCTGTGTGCATATATGCATACATACATATTTAAGAGCCTGCAATATACCATGAACTGTGCTGTTCATTAAGCTTGTGTTATTAACAAAATGGATTTCTTCTGGCCTTCCTGGAAATTACAGTACCTAAATTGAACTCATCACCTTTTCCTATAAATCTGTTGCTCCATAAAATTCTCTTTCCTTTAACACGAAATGACCTTCCTTTCCTTATTTTCCTCTTTCATTGCCAATTCATCACAAACTCTTGCCATGTCATCATGATTTCTTAACCTTTGATTCACGGCTCCTGGCACTCTAGATGTGCCCAGAACTGCCTTAATATATCAGCCTTATGATTCAGCTCTTTGCCTTGTAACCTAAAATGTCACACACTAATTTACTGGCAGATGGCATATCAAAACACAAGCATAGTTATAATATTCATCTGTTCAAAAAATTATGAGTCTTTTTGGACCAAAAGTTGAATGCCAATCTGGCCTGACATTAAAGTCCCTGAAAATCTAACCTTGCTTCACTTTTCAAAGTTGCCTCTGCTTTGTTTACTCACTGTACGGCTAGCACAGAGCATCTACTATAATGGATATCAGACCCTACCTAGTGCACCACATTGGGTCTCACTTCAACTGTTCCGTTACCATGTTCTACCACACGGGGACCAACCCATTTGGAAAGACCCACACCCTAGGCTTCTGTCCTCTAAGCTCCACAATACGGCTTCCTTATGCCTATACTTACTCATGACTCTACCACATTGTGTTGATTTCTCCATGATTCTCTCTTTAAGATAGAAGGCTGGGATCTCTGTTCTAGTCATTTTTGAACTTCAAAATTTTTAGCACATATTACTTAATGAATTTAGGGAAAGAAATCAGCAAGCACCATTCCTCTTTCCTGGCATTTATTCTGCTACAGTCTTTCCTTGAATACTTGAGCTCTGTTCCACTCAGCATCATACTCGGTTTGTTAATGTACTGTTTGATTTGCGAGAAAAAGCTCTTACTGTGAAGACTGTGGTCAGGTTGGAACTGTAATGCTTAGCTATGAGGGAGAAAGTTACCTCTGAAAGAAAGAAAATGCGAACGAAGGAAGGAAGGAGGGAGGGAGGGAGGGAGGGAGGGAGGGAGGGAAGGAAGGANAAGGAAGGAAGGAAGGAAGGAAGGAAGGAAGGAAGGAAGGAAGGAAGGAAGGAAGGAAAATTATTTTTTAACACACGTTCCAATCAGATGGAGGCTTATTGATAATTGAGAGGTCATATGTGAGCGAGGGCCTGAGGCGGCCTGAAGATACCTCTACATCTGTTCAATTTTGCTGTAAACTTAAAACATCTGTAAGAATTGCTGCCTTAAAAAACACTGGGGGAAAAAGCAATGAAAAGACAAATAAGAACCTGTTTTTCCGATGTTTTTGAAAAGGGCTTACATAAAGCACCAGTGCATCTTCCATTAAAACGAAACTGAAACGGCTAAAAGATGGCTCAGAAGTTAATCGCACGTGCTGTTCCTGCAGAAGACCCAAGTTCGGTTCCCAACACCCATCTCAGGTGGTCACGACTGCCCTGTAGCTTCAGCTCCAGAGGACCTGGTGCCCCTGGACTCTGCTGGCTCTCACGCTCATGGCCACATACCCAACACAAACGTACATACACATACTCTTTAAAAACTGAATTATTGAAAAGATGCTTGCAGGAGGTCATTTTCGGATATACCCATGCAGGCTATTAGTTTGGTTTTCTTTGCAACATCCTTGGCAGTGCTTGCTGCTGCTAAAGCAAACGTGTTTACTGCCGTCAGCGCACGGGCATCCACCATGACAAACAGCTATGAAGTTAAAGACGGAATCTTCACTGACCTTGATAAAACCTCGTTGTGTCTGTGGTAGATTCTTACTAGCTGATTGCCCTGCGAAGCTTCAGTGCACACGGCTGCAATGACTCTAAAACTCAGGGGTGTGTTATTAGCTGCCGCCATGGTGACAAACATAATAGCTGTGTTCCGATTCTCATCCCTGACTTTTGAAGACCGTGGGTAGTGATTGACAGGGCTCTGCTTCTGATGATCGAACAATTTATTTTAATCTAGGATGGATTGGATAAAAGTCAAAGGAATCGTTTTACTGCTGCATGAGCAGGCACTAGAAGATTCGCAGAAACACAGATGCTCCTGATGTAGAGAAGGCACCGCGGTTGGTGTCCTAAATAAAATCAGCCACAGAAACAGGTTGCAAAATGTGATAAAATCTAGAGATTATTGGAAAGCTGACCTGGGAATTGAAGGAACAAGACTGTGAAGCAGAATCTACCATTATCTTGCTCTACTCATGTGGAATAATTCCATTTTTATTCTAAGCCTTGCCTCTTTTTTCCCCTTGAATCTGGAAGACTAGGTCAATGCCTTCCTCAATATGAATTAAATCTCATGTTTCTTAAGTTTTAATAAAATCCCGGAAACAAGGGTGGGTTGGAGGTAGAATGGCAGTTAAGTACACTTGCAGCTCTTCCATAGGACCCAAGTTTGGTTCCCAGGATCCACATCTGATAACTCCCGACTAATGTAACTCAGCTCCAGACCCGGCACCTTCTTCTGGTCTCCTGGTAACACACACACAGAGAGTCTCTCTCTCTCTCTCTCTCTCTCTCGAGAGCATAAACATACCTACCTACATACTTATACATATAAAAATGTTTTAAAATTAAAAATAATTTTTTAAATCCTGCAGACAAAATTTGCCCACCAATTTTGCAGTGGGCCTCATGGAATTTTCCCCACTTGAGAAAAATGGGTGAAAAAGAGAAAGAGATGAAGATGTAAAGAAAGCAAGAATGGTTTTATCAATCATTTTAAAGCGTTTTTAATATTTTCAAAGTATTGTACTTTGGTTTTTGCGCTCATCCTTCTATCAGATGAGGGGAAGAGCTGCCCTGGTGTCCTCAGTGGGAAGAAGCCAGTAGCTTGGCTAAGACGTGTGTGGTATAGCTGAGAGAAAAGAGTTTGAATGGAAACGCAGGCTGTTGCCGCCCCCAGGAGCAGCTTCAGCCTTTGGATCCATAGTGTTGGACTGAATACTCAACAAGCTAGTTGATTCTTTGAGCACAATACCAAACTACCACACAACAGTGTTCCTGTTTCAGAGATGCGCCAGATGAATGCGGACATGGGGGAGGGCCCCGTTTGGTAGTGAGAGAGCTGCCCTAGTAGCTGCATGGTTTTCACAGAAATCGGGCAATATCAGAAAAGCACACGAACTGCTAAAGGGAAGTCAGATCAAAAGACAATTTCAACCCAATTTTAATTATACTGATAAAAAGTTAAAAATGACACTCTCATAACATAACACTTAATGTAAGGGGAAACAGAAATAATTCCAAAGTCAAAAGAGAGAATAAATGAATCTAAAACTTCCTCACATCCCCAAAATAATAACAGATGCACACACACACACACACACACACACACACGTCTGCTCTATAAATTTGTGGCTGTGTATGAAGAAGGTGTGACTAGAAGAGGTAACCATAGGAAGCACTTGGAATACTGAAGACTTTAGGAATTATATGGACATGAAAATTTTAGGGATCAAGACAACTTCTGACTGACACACCTTGCTCATTATGGAAATTTCAAAATTGAATGAAGATCCCAAAAGTCTTGAAATGGAAGAACGTGATTTAATCATTAGCTTTCTCACTTTGGAGACTGAAGATGTACTCTGAATTGAGATCAATTGTGAGTCAGAAGGCTAATTGTTCGTTTTCCTGAAATTTTATTCTATCTCACACTTAAGCTTCCTTAGCTTCCTATACAGTCTCATGGCCTGGGCAATTTTCTAGGGCATTAAAGTTGTGAGATGGATTTCCTTCATATGGTCTGGAACTCTAAATGGAAAACTCATGTCTGTTGATTTTATACTAGTTTTTCATGTTCATGAACATTAAATTAGCTCATATGAAGAAACCCTAAATTTTATCAAAGATCACTTCTGAACATCTTCTGATTTTCTTCCCGGTCACTTCTTTGACAGCATTGAAAACAGATTTAATTTGTAAAAGTTCAGAATGCAAAGATTGTATTTTACATACTGTATGCCAAGTAGCAGCTACCTTCAAACGTCACAAACATTTGCTATAAAATGAGTGCATGGAGCTGGGCAGTGGGCACACGCCTTTAATCCCAGCACTCGGGAGACAGAAGCAGGGGGATCTTGACTTGACTATCATTGCTCAACCAAATGTATCTGGCCATGGAAAACTTGTATAACTTCAGTAAAGGACATTAATTAAAACTTGGCCCAAAGAGAATCCAAAAAATTCCCCCAAAGATTTACAAACTTTTCAAACTAAAATCAAGACTGTCTCCTGCAGAGTGGTCTCAGCTAAGCAATACTTTTTCTCTGTGGTCCACTGCCAGCAGACAACCCAGTTAGACAGCGGTGATATGCAGCCACTGGCGGATACAACCAGACAGAAAGCGCACTTTTAAAAACCTGCAGGTTCTTTGGTGGTGACAGGTATGTCAGGAGAGCTGAGGTTGAGCACGGAAAGGAGGTGAGAACACACCCATGGGTGTTAAAGCTTAGAGCAATATAGGATTAAGGCATAGCTTATAAAAATTCAAGTTCAGAAATGAGAACATCCAAAGATCATACATCCGAAGGCTGAACAGAAAGATCAAAAACAGTTGCAAAATTATGTGAAAACAAGATGAAACACACCAGGACTTGACCAGCTAGTGTGGAGCACTTACATGAATACAGTAATCAGAGGTACAGAGGAGAGTTAAGGATAAAATCTATGTTCTGGAAATACATGGCAAGATAACAGAATACGCTTAAATCCTAGATCTGTCTTTTCTTTTGTTTAGGACTAAAGTCAAAGAAATACACTAACTCCCCCCACACACACACACAGACACACACACACAGACACACACACACACACACATATATATATGTATACACACACACAAATATACTATATACAGTTGAATAAGGAAGTATGTCCCCAGGAAGACTAGAGGATATTCACACTGAAAAATGAGTTATCGAGATGCTCTCTGAAGGGTTACTGGTTTAATAGCAGCATTCCAATTGCTGCTATATATTACTCATTTGCTAAGGCAGTGATTGCTTTGAAAAATATTTCATTTGTGTCATCTGTTAAGTGGACCATGGTGACATGAAAAATGATTATTAATAAAATAAGTTTAGCGCAAAGCTAAGAGCATTCAATTTTTAAAAGCATACAAGGTTCTTAGTATAATTTCCTTATATTTGGGTGTTAAAATATCTTCTCCTATAAAATAATAGTACTAACAGATAATACATGGTGTTAACATAATCCTTAGTGTTCAAAACAAAAGCTAATAGTGTGTGCACATATACACACATACAAACATCATATGCATACACACACACACACACACGGAGGGTGTGGCATGCATCTGAAACAATCCAATGTTATCATTTTAAATGGTAAAAGAAAGGCTTGGCCGGGCAGTAGTGATGCATGGCTTTAATCCCAGAACTAAGGAGGCAGAAGCAGGCAGATCTCTGTGAGTTCAGGGCCATCCTGGTCTACAAAAGCTAGTTCCAAAACATTCTCCAAAGCTACAGAGAAACCCTGTCTCAAAAAAAGCTCAAAATTTAGAATTTGAATAATTTGCAAAAAGTTTCTACTAGTATTTGAAAGTACAACTGCAAGTCAGCTTAAGTCAGAAACAATGGCCAGAGGTAGATTCTTCAAAAGCAAGTGAAACACAGCCTCGCCAATACTCACATAAGCAATAGGTTCAATTAAAAAGACTCTCAGTTATTGATAAACTTCTCCCATGGCCTTCAAGTTTGTTTTGCTCTAACACTCCCGAGTTATAAACTCATTAAGAACTCACTGCATAATAGTATGTAGAAAGCCAATGAAAACATGATACACACCTAGACAGTCTAGTTGGTAAGCTGTAAGATCATTGTATGCTACATTTGACATAAATTTATGGCCCTATTGAACATGGCCTTTGGGTAGACATTATTTCAGTACTGTTTATATTGGTCTTTCATTTTAAGTAATCTTGAGCTTTAATAGTTTGAGAGTTAACAAATAGATATTAAAGCACATTAAATATGTTTAATATATTAATAGAAATCTTCAGAAGAAGACTTTTCTGTCCAACCTAGTTCTGCAGCCACTATTAAAATAATCACTCAGGGGCTTAATATTAATTACAAACTGTTTGGTCTATTGCTCAGGCTTATTACTTACTAGCTCTTACAACTTCAATTAATCCATTTCTGTTATCTATATATTGCCACCTGGCTTCATGGCATTAACTGTTATCTAGTCCATCTTGTTGCTGGCATCTGTCCCTGATGCTGACCTTCTTCTTCCTGATCTCTGCTTGGATTTCTCACATGACACTATCCTGCCTTGCTATAAGCCAAAACAGCTTCTTTTTTTAATCAATTGTAATAAAATATATTCACAGCATGCAGAGGGGCTATCCCACAGCAGAAACTCTATTCAGTTATACAAATTAATTAGTAAGGGATATTAGTCTAAATAATCTATGTGATAATACCTAAAGATGCAAGAAGGAAAGGAAAAATCATTGCCTTACCTACATATTTTAGGCACATACATATAAATTTGATAGATAGATAGATAGATAGATAGATAGATAGATAGATAGATAGATA
>LOEQ01003353.1:15126-28819 GCA_001685075.1 Bramus lutescens
AGATAGATAGATAGATAGATAGATAGATAGATAGATAGACAGATAGATGATATATTTGTAAGGTTTCAGAATTTTATAATGCAAATTGAAAAAAATCATTTTAAAATGCAAGTTTTGAAATCTTAGAATGCTAGAAAGTAAAGAAGTGTGCAAAATGTGATGAGGGTTTTGCCAAAGAGTTCTCAAAATTTAAGTCTGGAACAATGCGAACACAACAAGTGTAGACAACAAATACAAAATGAACTAGACCACAGCCCTGAAAATGAAATAACTGTCTTGAATCTCTTCTAGAAAAAGGGAAAGGGGGGACAGGAGCAAAGATGGTGGTTTCCCTCTGATATTGCTTACTAAAAGATGTAGAACCCATGGTACAAGCCACTATCTAAAAACATTCTTAAACAAGTCATAACTCTAAATGAAATGTATGATTTAGAGTCATTGATTAATGAAAGCATTAATGAGCTAAAAACAAAATGAGAGCAAGTGTTTGGATAGCCTCGAAATATCTATTCACAAATTATTTACTGAGTAATGGGACTAGGAAACACAGTTACTTTACTGGAATCTGGTAGACATCACCTTCACAAAGAGTTCAGTGTAGTTTTGTTCATTTGTTTGTTTGTTTGTTTGTCTTAACTCTTTGGGGGCCCACCACCCAGCTGCCAAACAAATACATGGAGACTTATTTTTACTTATAAATGCCTAACCTTACCTTGGCTTGTATCTAGCCAGCTTTTTTAACTTAAAGTAACCCATTTCTCTTCTTCTGTGTTTTGCCTCTGGACTTTTTTCCTTTTTTTTATTCTATATGTCTTTCTTTCCTTCTTACTCTGTGGCNGGCTGGCTGGGTGGCTGGGTGGTTCGGCAACCAGCCCCTGGCATCTTCCTCTCCTCCTTTTTACTCCTCACTCTTTTTTCAAGCCTAGATTTCTCTTCCTATTTATTCTCTGCCTGGCAGCCCCGCCTATCCCTCTCCTGCCTAGCTATTAGCCATTCAGCTAATTACATTACATCCATCAGATATTTTAGGCAGGCAACATAATGCATCTTCACAGAGTTAAAGAAATGCAACGTAAAAGAATGCAACACAATTTTCCATCATTAAACAAACATTGCACAGCATAAAAGAATGTAACACATCTTTAATGTTACACATTTCCTTGTAAGAATTAGCACAATAATGATGAGATGGCAATATGTATCACCAAGATACAAAGTGGTTGGATGTATTAAATATCACTCTTTTTTGCTTTATTGCCAAAAGGGACAAAATAGAGGTACAGCAAGGAGGTGATGGCTTTATTCTCAGCCCCCAGGAAAGATCACAAGATGGAGTCCAACCTGGACCACATAGTGAGACCTTTTGTCTCCAAAAGAGTACAACAAACAATGAAACAACAAAGGAGTAATATGCATACCATGAGTTCCATCAAACAAGCCAAAATGGAGGAACATTCTGGCATTCTAATGAACAGTAGTTCATAAAGATGGTGACTAAGAAAATGATACAAATGAGGTTTACATGGCTGAGAACAGACACAATATCCTTATATTCATAACTACATTATCGTTACAGAAGATCCTCAAATCTGAAGAACTCAGGCAATGAAGTTAGTTTAAAAGTTCTATTATTTTTTTATAAGAAAATTTTGGAGAAACCTAGTACAAAGGTTCACAGACATGTAATAAAAGACACTGAGAGTTTAGGAAAGGGCTCATGATACATCATGTTCAGCCAAAACCTTGCTTCTGCTTCCCTCCCTCTCCCCCCTCCACATAGTTGAGGCCAGTTCATTCTCTTCAGATCCCCCCAAGAGCACACCTTCAGAGTAAAACCTATTTTTATTCCATTTATTTAGTTTGAAGTTTCACTTTATTGCTTTTATTCGTTTGTATGTGTCATTGGAGTAAATGTGTGTAGTGGTATCCAAAGAAGCCAAGAAAGGGTATGGGATTCCTCTAGAGTCGGAGCTTTAATTGGCAGTGAGCTGCCCAACATGGGTACTAGGAACAGAATTGGGGTCCTCTGGAAGAACAGGAATGCTCTTAACTGTTGAGCCATCTCTCCACCCCCGTAAAATTTAACTAGACAAGAAACTGTTGAGAACCATAAGCCAGGATATTGTTGCAACACATAAGTGAGACTGCTAATGTAGTTCAAATCCTGTGCCTGGTGTCTACAAGAAGGCCTCTGTCTGCTCCACTCTCGCTGTTCTTACTTCCTCAGTCCTTTAAGCACGATAGTAATAACTTTCCCTTACACTGTCGCCTAGTTCTTAATGATTGACTCCCAGATTCCAAACACTTGCCAGCAAGCCCAGGCAGACATCATCCTCCTAATAATTTCTCTTGACTTCAAATTGACTGTCATTATAAACCACCCCCTTGTAATTATCCTGTTTCTCTTGTCTGCCTTTCATAAGTTGCTGGCATTTGCCATCACAAACTTTCCATAGCTGGAGCTGTCTTAGAAGCATAAACTACCCTAGAAGTAATCTAGAAGTTAGGAAATCGAGATACTTCTCATTGCATATGTCTTACGAGTGGTGAGAACCTTTATGTTCAGTTGGAATTGATTTTTTCTTATTCATTTGCAAAGGCATTATTAAGGCCATGACTTAAATTTTTATTGTTTTATTTTNCTCAACTGAACAAGTTCAAATGGCCAAAAGACACTTAAGGTCATGCTCAACCTCCTTAGCGATCAGGGAAATGCAAATCAAAACAACTTTGAGATACCATCTTTATCTTACACCTGTCAGAATGGCTAAAATCAGAAACACCAATGATAACCTTTGCTGGAAAGGATGTGGAGTAAGGCGAACACTCATCCATGGCTGATGGGAATGCAAACGCATGCAACCACTTTGGAAATCAGTGTGGCCATGACTTAAATTTTATGTATAAGTAAATAGTTAGGAATATTAAAGGGAATTTCAACTACATTGCTGCACTGTTCAGTTCAGTAGATATCAGGCACATATATGTATTTAACTTCATCTTAAACTAATTCATTTGATTATTAAGTTGGACAAGCTACCTTTCACATACTCAACAGCCACATGTGGCTAGTGGGTATTCTACAGCCAGGATATTTCTATGACTGTGAACGTGAACTCTGGGGATTTTATAACGATAATGTTCATAAAATTTTTGAGTGATATCACAAAGAATTGGTTATCTCTCAAGAGGATTTGATCATATCATAGTAAGAAGCAGGGCAGGTCACTGAATGCTAACTGCACACTTTTTTCCTAATAAAAATATTCATGACCTTATGAATTGAATTATGCTAAATTTCTATACAAGTTCATATGTTACTGTGAAATGATTTTCTTCTCTGTGATACTAGCCAATATGTATTCTTTGCTGTAAGTTTTAAACATCTAATCACAATTTCCTCCTGACTCATTAGCAGCCCACAGTACCTTGAAAATATAAGATGCCTATTTTACAAAGTCAGTGTAACATATAATGCCTCATTTAAAAAATGTAACCAGATACTCCTCCATACAAGTTGATGTAGGCCAATTTTCAGATCTTTTCAAGTGTTAAATCCCACACACTGGTGAGTTGGATCAGAACTAAAAGTAATAGTTCTAATGATAATAGCAATAGTGAGTCTGATGATTTCAATCTGGAGGAAGTCCTTGTCACCTGTGCTATTTAAATGTTAAACCCATCTCTTTTCACCCTTTCCTAGCACTGCTGAAGAAGGTCAAAAAGCACACAAACATGGGACATTGAGTGCAGGTCAGCGAGCTTACAAACAGTGGCAGGTTAGCATCCGTGCAGTTGACTAGATGGCCAAAGACTTCAAAATGCTGCCCCTGGCTGTCTTTAGTGAGTTATGCTGAGAATTGACTGGTCATATCTAACACACTGCCCCCTGACTTCAGATACACAAATTGTTGACTGAAGAGAATGCCAACAGAATTTCTACATGCACTGGTCCCACTCCATACAGGCTCTGGACCCAAAGTGTCCATTCATTTTTGTCATTCCCATGCTAATTATTACAGTTTGAGCATGAGGCATCCTTCAAAATGGGATCATGTTTTAAAAAAATGGTCTCTGGTGGTACTATATTAGGGGGCCCTTGAAACTTTGGGACACAGGACCTAACTGTAGGATGTGTCACTGGTGAAGCATCCTTGGGGGGGGCGTACTTGGTGGGTCCATTATTACCTCTCTTTTTCCTATACACCATGAGGTTCCTTTGAAGGCATAGTTATCTTCTGAGGTATGAGGAAATAGAACAGTTATCTAAAGGAATTATAAATTTATCAGAAGCACATAGTAGAAAGACCACAGATAGTACTCCAGTGCTTATAGCCTCAATACATACATACATACATACATACACACACACACTCACACACATACATACATACATACATACATACATACATACATACATACATAAAGAGTACATTTAATGAGTGAAAAAAAAAACAAAAACCAGGTCTGGAATATGGGCTAAAGGGATTGAGAAAGAAAAACTAGCAAAGAAAAGAGTCATGGTGACCATAGGAGGAGAAAGAGACACTGCAGAACCATGAAACACAAAGAGTCTGAAGGGATGGGACAAAGCTAGGAAGGAACACGTGGCATAGACAAGTCAAGTCGCACTGAAGGTCTTGGAGACAACAGTGAAATTAATTTCATTAGTGAATTTAGCCACTCAGAGAGGTCAGAAAAGAAGCTCGGGAGTACATGTTAAAAGATTTGAGAGGTCAATAGAAATAAGCAGTAATGACATTATTGTTTGAAAGAAAAGAGACTAAGGAACCCGAAAACCAACAAGGAAAGTTAATCAGTTAATTCTGATATGGAGACTTTGTTCTTGGTAATGATGTACCCAGTAGTATCCTTAAGGTGGAAACTGTGACATTTATTTCCCAGTGAACATTCTGGAGACAGAGGGAACTGTATATTTAAATTCCATGAACTGAACTATTTCTACACTAACATATAACCTACTACCTATGTTCCAAATATAAATTAAGAGAAATACACCGACTTCCTACAAGATTCTATTTAAATATTAGTAGTATAGAATGTTTAATTGAAAATAGTTAATACTTTCTGGAAAGTAAAGTTTTCTTCTGTCACACTCCCCTCAGCCCCTGTAATAGAAGTTCTGGAATCTAATTAGTCCCTTATTAATTTCAAGCATGTTCTTTTTAAAGATATATGTTTGCCCAGTTTTGTAAAGTTGAAGCAAACTTGTATTTTTTGTGTAGTTGGGAGGCGTTCATTTATCTATGTATTTATTGAACCTTGATTTTTGGCAGATATCTTTCCAGGTGTTTGGAATATATTAATGAAAAACTATGGTCCCTTCTGTAGTATATGTGACCTTCCATAGAAAAAAATTAATATGCACAATGAATAAAGCAGCCACTTTAAGGTCACAGGCATCTATAACCACAGCACTTGGGAGGGCGAAACAGGAATATCAGGAACTCAAGGTCAGTTTTGCCTATAAAATGAGTTCAAGGCTTACCTCAGTTATATGAGACCATCCTACATAGATAAATACAAAAAGTAACTCTGTGTGTTTTCTTAAAGTGACAGAAAAGGCGAGTGTTATACAGAGGAGAGCCCAGGAGGCAGATGCAGTATGGAACGAACTCCAGGATAGGTTTGCGGGAGGAGGCAGGCTGTAATGGCAACTGGCCCTTACATTTATAAACTAACAAACAAACACATAAATAAACAAACAAACAAATAAATAAATAGGTAGGTAGATAAATAAATAAACAAACAAACAAATAAATGAAAGCTCTCAAGTCTGCTCCAACTGTAGATGCAGATTTCCTGTCCTTAGATAAGAGGAGGATGATTTCAAGATGCTTGAAGGCCTGGTCATGAAGCTGCATCTTAATTCCATGCTCTCTCTAACTTCCTCCAGTTCCCACTGATAAAGTCCTTCACGTTTTCCCACAGATTCTGCCTTTATTAGTGCTCATCCTGTTCCCGGTGTTACAAGGTCACCCTTCTTACATTCCTTTCTAGTGTCAAAGGTCCACTTTTAAACTTCAATTTCAAGCTGAAAGAGTGTGTCCTTGGAGGATGGAGATCATTGAAATCTTCACAGATAGACGCTAATGCATGAAATGCAATTTCTCTACAATTTAAGAATACTTCATTTCCTTGCTGAGTTGCTCATTGCTCACCATTTGTGCCTAGAAGTATACGTGTTAATCCCATGCACAGATACGGTGTGATTTAATTAAGAAATTCCAGGAGGGTAAGTATTGTGTCTGCTCTTTGCTTTCACCGTTCTCAATACGCATCATGAATATGCAGCTACTTTATCATGAATTCGCAGATTTCCAATTACTGCCAAAGTGACCCCAGCAAATGATTTAACCTCTCTATGCTTAGATTTCATGTTGAAAACAGATATTAGCTAGGGTAATTGCCTAATTTACTTTCTGAAGGGACATTTTTGAAAATGGTAACGCTTATAGTAATTACTCTAGCAAAACAAGCATAAATGCAGACTGTTCAAATTAACTCAGGATATACGGTCATCTTACTAATAAATACTAAGATCGTTGTTTTTGAACTTCATTCTACATCCAGGCTAGGCTTGAATGCACCCTGTAGCTGAGACTTCTCTCAATCTTGCTGTAATCCTCCTGCCTCCTCCCTCAAAATCCTGGGATTACAAGCATGAGACACCACACGAAGTGCAGAGTGCCCACATTATAAAATCACAAAATACACAGATAACACTCAAAAAAAACAGATACATTACATACTCTATAATGATTATTAATACTTGTACATGCTACTATTGGTTTAGAAAACCTTCTAGACATTTTGTGTGTATTAGATGCCACCCTAACTCAAGATATATAACTGCTATTACATGTCTGCCACTTTTATATTTTCTCTTTGTAGCATATTCCAAAGTTAGTCTCTCAAACATCAACACGTTTTATAATCTGGATGCAGTAAATAAAAGACATTGATGAACTGAAAACTCCTTTGTTGGCATTGCATCTTATGTGGCTACATAAAAGAGCTGTTCTAGTTTTTGAATGAGTCCTGAAGGATTATTCTGAAACTTTTCTCAGTCTCCCAGTTTGAAGGCAGAATCATTTCAATATCTTTAATTTTCCCTCACAAGTGCAGTTTCCAGGCCTTTCATTTATGTGGTTCTCTGATGAGTCCTACACAGAGTTCATTACACTCCTGGAGGAGCCTGAAATTGGGCATTGTTCTCTAATAAGAATAAGACATTGTGTACAGCAAGAAGATAACATTAAAATGTTGTATGCAAACTTGGCATCTTAGAAAAGTATTTGTGGGTGTATTTTTAGTATCATTCTTGAATTGTGACTTTTTATGGAAATAAATACAGCTCTTAGCTCCAAAGAGATTACCACAAAAACAAAAACACAGATTGTCTAGGACAGTAAGCTCTTTCTGTGACATAGGTTCTAGAGAGAGGAGTGTTTCATGGAAACTGAGTCTGTAATGTTTTTTAATTATTACCACATCACAAAAATAGCAGAGGACTGAAAATGTTATAGGCTTCTAGCAAGTATTTGCTGAACAAGTGAGTGGCTGGAGAGACATGAATGAATAAACATAGACACAGATGGAAAACTAGATAAATGTGATTAATCATACTTTATTTTACTAGAGTTATGAACCAATAGTAATATCAGATACTAACATCACTTAATCACTTATGAAATGTTTATCAAAAATCTTTCTTGATAGATATTATAATTTTTTAAAGAAAATTAAGATGTAATCATAGTTAAATTATAAAGAAAATGTAAGTTGGATAAAATAAACAAAGAATTTCAGTATACAGAAAGGATAACAATACATGAAAAATAAATTATACTATGAATGCAAAAGTATTTAATGGTAAGAGATCAAAAAGTGAGCAGGGGGAGCTTAAAAGCCAGGAAGCATAGATAAGTTCATGTCCTAGGGAGGAGATGGAAAGTTGGTGCAAGATTCTAAAGCTTATTAAGTTTCTGAACTTTCTACTTAATATGTTTGCATCCCAGTTGACCACCCATAACTGAAACTGTGGATAAAAGAAAACCACAGATGAAGAAAAACTGCTGTAAATCAAAGCAAAGCTGACCAAAGGTATGATTATCTTCAGTCTCTTCTTTAAAACTCAGTCACCTTGTTCCTAATTGTTAACTGAAGAAACCACAGTGGCCAAGAAAAGAATCATGGAACTGACGCTGAGGAGCCTCTAGACTCTGGTCTCTTTCTCTAATGTATCCCAATCCATAGTCTTTAGAGGGCCTGACTTCGCTACATCACACTGGGTAAAGGTCGCCTAGGCGCCTCCATCTATCTCCATCCTGCCAGAGAGCAGCTGCAATGTATTTACAGTCAACTGAGAAACAAATCTATATTCATCTGGATGTGCAAGATGCTGAATTTACTGACAACTGACAAATTCGTCTGGAATAAGAACGCATATAGAAGCAGCCTACAGTGTGCCATTATGTTGTGACATAAATATATAGTCTCTTCCCTCAATTTATGCCAGAAGCAAATGAGCAATGCTTCTGCAACATAGGTAATTTCTCATCTACATTAGTCTGCCTTCATTCATTTTACCTCTCTCTGAGTCTTTAACAGTGATGAAGGACATTCACATTAACTAAAGCAAAAATATGCTCTCATGAAATCCATACCGCAATTAGTAAAATTTCCAAAACCTGTATGTCAAGTTACATGTTTAATAGAATCTTAAGTTGTAATATTGTTCTCTCCCCACATACATATGTGTATAAACATATAACAAATGAAAATACAGATAACTTTAATAGTAACCTTATTACAGGATAAGCAAGCTTTTTACCATATAATCCGACGAGTTCACACTTTCAAAATTTCCATAATAGCATTTTCAGTAAAGTGCTATAATCCAGCAATTAAGAACATATCATAAGGTATTATATTAAAATCTAAATTTCTGTTTTCAACATATTTGCGATTTGTTAAGTTATTCTCCCATTTGATTTCCATGTGCTCCACACAGTTATTCTAGATGTAAAATTCACATTCTATCCAAAACCTAATTTTAGCGTTTGGTATATCTTGGATATATCACATTATTTAGTTATTGGTACACAAAGTATTAAGAATTGACCATTAATCATAATTGTTGTAATACTATGACCTCATTCAATATAGTCAGTCAATCTCCATAGTCATTGATACCAGTATGGTACCGAATACTTTTCCAATTTACTTTCCTAAGGATCAGCTTTGCGTGGTAGTTCAAACAGCTGTTATATAAATTAGGAATGCACACACATGCTCACTTAGATTTTTAAAGAGCTTTCCTTGTTGTCTTTCTAACTTTGGTGTTCTCTGCAATACCCAGTTCCAAACTGGAAAGGTCTTTCCTACACCCCTTATCCACAGTGACACGATATTCACTCTCTTACTGTCCGTCAGCTGCATCTCTAATAAAGACCAAAATTGCAACAGCTACTGAAGACCACACAGACTGTTCTAATCTCAACCAACTATCACATCAAATAATGACAGAATGTCAAGGCCGGCAGAAAATTCCCACTTGCGGAAAAAAATTAATAGATTTTATGCATAAATTGTTTTGTGTACTTGTTATTTTCAACTGGAAAAGTAAGCATTCTTAATATAGTAACAACCATGTAAGTTAGGTCAAACTATTTTCTGTTTTGAGACAGTCACTTGATTTGCTAAGTGAATGAATGAGGGAATGACTCAGTCCTCAGAGAAATGGTTGAAACGCCAATACAAGGATTGTGGTTCTCTTTGACTTAGTGTTGAGAATGCTAAAAGTTAAGCAGCATTTCCACCTTTCTTTTTTTCTTCTTTTCAGTGTTGCAATCTATTTCAGGGTCTTGCATATGTTAGACGGGAGATTAATGGTTAAGCTTCATTCTTAATCTTAATTCGCAGCATAGAAGTGCCCATGCTCATTGCTGACCCAAGGGAACCATGGCTTCTCTTCCAATTAAAGTTATTTAACAAAGATGTGCACAGAATAAAAAATATTTTTTAACAATAAAAAGACTCAGTGCGTATCCTTCTCATCAACATCTTGGTTTCCAATATCATTGCCAACAGAAGAAATGAGGGTACCCAAGTCTAGAAAGGACAAGACATGTAAAAAGATAACTCTACAAAGTAAGAAAGGACAAACTGAAATAAGAAAAAATATTGCTGAGAACGTTAGAACATGCCTTTAACCCTAGTACTTTGGAGACAAAGCCAGGCAGATTGCTGTGAGTTAATTAGAGGCCAGCCTGGTCTACAAAGTGAGTTCCAGAACAGTCAGAACTACACAGTGACACTCTGTCTCAAAATTATGCCCAAATAAATAAATAAATAAATAAATAAATAAATAAATATATTCATATATAAATAAGAAGAAAAAAAGTAAAGAAGGGAGGGGAGGTAGGGAAAGAAGGAAGGAAAGATAGACTTCAGGCAAATCCCAATATCCTAGTTTGGGAATGTCTGGTCAATGCTGCTTGAAAATGTGGATGCCGTCAAGCACAAGAGAAGCCTGGGAAAGCAACAGGCCCCAAGAGACATGACTCCTCACTACTGTGCAGGGTGACAGGAGCAGGTGGGACAGAGGGATGTGAGTGGTAAACTAGAAATGTGAGCAGGTACAGAACTTAATAAAATATCAATATTTAGTCAGGGCCTGCGGCAGACACATGCTAACCTAGAGGGTTAGGAACAGAAGCCAACCAATCCAGCATATATAAGTAGCCTCTGAACACTCTTCTCCACTCTATAAACCTGAACTGTCCTAAAATAATAATTTAAAAATTATTTAACAGACACCTCTCAGAGTTAGTAACATTTTAGTATGAATTTTGCTTCAAATTTAAGTGATTTTTCATTCAATTTCTTCCTGAAATAAAACTGTTAGGTTTGAGTGCAATTGCTCAATGGAACTTGAATAGAATTTTCTGTCATTTTTCTTAAAAAACAAAAAGGTATACAGGCGCATAAGCAGTATTCCCTTCCATGAGTGCTCCTACTGCACAGTTCTTCAGCAAATCATTTGAGCAGGTTACAATTTGACAGAACGGGGGAGGGGGAAGTTGCAATTTTATATAACACAAATGTAATTGTGATTGATTTCCAGCAAGTCTTCTGAACAGGGTTAGTATTGTCTGTTAAGACTTTCTCTGAGGAGAAAAAAAGGCTGAAAAGAGACATCATGTAGTACCAGTGATAATTTTAGGGCAGAGGTACACCCCTCATAGTGCAAATGGTGGAATTTTCCTTCTCAGCTCTCCCCATCACACTCAAGGTGCATGTTGGGAGTATCAGATTTATAATAATCCTCTTAACAACAGGAATTCTTTTCCACATTATTCATTTTCCTGGAGCAATTTCTGTCCTTATTTGGCTACACAATTAACTAAAATGATAGCAAGTGTTCTGCCTTTAAAACAAAATGAAATTAAATGGTAATGCCATAATCCATCAATTATGAGGGGGCTACTGATGGATCCAAATGGCTTAGTGTGAAAATACTTTGTTGGATTAATAATATAGTTAATGCTATGTACTCATGATTACAGCAGAGAATAAAATATTATTTTAGTTAATCTCCCACTGTCTGTGCCTGGAAGATGTTGTAATCGAAGGGATTATTCTTTACTGACACACGATAATGGACAATACTGTATGGCAGTCCGTTTTAAACTATCTCAAATTCTAGATTTACAGCTGCTCTAAGTGGGACAGAAAAGCCCTTTTAGCCTAACTTCATTTCCCAAAACATGTATTGATGATTGAGTGTCCTATCACAGTATGAATGCATTCCTATCCTTCCCTTTGCCGTAGTTTTATGAAATACATTGAGTGGTTTACTATTCATGTGTATATCAAATAAAATTCTAATTGTGGAAAGTATATCTCAACAAATATGTTGTACAATCAAATTCTAGCATTGACTGTGAGTTGGCTTAACACCATTCAAAATCACTCGGGCATCCCTCGATGGCACTGCATCCATAGATAAATGGATGGTTTCTTTTATGTCTCTACTTCAGCCAAACAATGGCCAGTTCATCTGAATTGTTTTTAATGAGCATCCAGTGAGTTAAGTTCAACCAAAATAATAACCCCTGTAGTCCAGATATCTTGGGATTCTTGAAAGTCATACTTGGCCTTTTAAATGGCTTTTGTCCAGAACATTCAGCACTTCAGACCACATTTTGATAGTTCAGCTGCATTTCCTGAAGAATTTAAATGGGATTACTGCAAATATCAAGTCAGAGGATCTGCTCCATGCTTAGGCCTCCTCTTTTTTCACTTCTAGAGACATTTCTCCACATTGCAAATGTATAAAAATAGCTGGATAGAATTGCTTTATCCCTTACCAATAGGTAGGTCTGTGGAAAATTGTTGCATTCTGGCAGAAGTGGCTCCCCTTACTCGGTTCTCTCCCTGGTTTGCAGCCAGCTGTGCAGAGTCCTCTCAGCCATAGGAGCAGAAATTCTTTGACTAGTATAGCCATTTAGTAATCCACTGAGGATCATGAGTCACATAGAGCTAAATGAAAGGAAGGAAGGCCTTTTCTTCCTTAATTGAAGAACACCAAAGGAGGAAAGGAGACACAAGAAAAATGATCACCATGAAAAGGAAGTTAAAATGATTTTATTGAACTGGCTGCAGTCCTAGCCACCTAGAGGATGAAGTAATAACGATCAGTCACATTATGGTAGGTGATTAATATTACAGCTAATCCCAGCATCTCCTGCCATCCATCCATCAACATCTCAAGGAGGCGGTATCCACATTTCTTCAATGCTTGGCTCTCTTTCATAGCATTGGTACACCTTTGTCCCATTAAAGACTGCAAAATGCAGTTTGTAAGGCTGTTCTTTACAAGAGGGAGAAAAGCTGCTTTCATGGTTTTCTCTCTTTTATTGGAAGTAGATTTTTTATATAATATATTCAGAATATGATTTTTCCATGAAGCTATTTTTAAATGTGTGAAGAACTTTTAATAGATTATGGTGTTATCAATCCAGTTTTAAATTCTTGAGGTACACCTATATACCTAAAGATGGCAGAAGCTCATCACAAAGGAACACAATGAAGAAAGATTTTCAAATTTTTTTCTTCTATATTCTCATAAGGTACTGATAAGCTTTTATTATTACTGTAATTAATCTTCATTTCCAATACTTAGAAATGTAGACACCATTGGAGATCGTATTGTAGCATCCTACATTTAGTAGACTACAGGAAAGACAGGGACATCTTACCAATGGAAGAATAGTAACCAATATATCAGGATAAAAGACAGGAGAATTCATTTGCAGAATAACTTAAATTTCACAAGACTTAAGTCTGTGTTATGTGATCTTTTGTTGTAAGTTTGCTTTTTTACCCATGTTAAATACAAGGAAATTTGGTTCTCAGGGAAAATAGAACTAAAAAAGAATGGAATTATGTAACATGAAGGGCTGCTTGTTTGTTGGGGTTTCTGTCCCACCCAGTACCCCACAGACAGCAAGCCCTAAAGTAAATCACACAGAGATCTCTAAAAGTTATAAAGTGGAATGGCCCATTTGCTCAGGCTACTTATTAGCTCTTGTTGCTTATATATATAAACAACCCATTATTCTGATCTATGTTAGCCATGTGGCTCAGGACCTTTTTCAGTGGG
>LOEQ01003353.1:33476-46775 GCA_001685075.1 Bramus lutescens
AGCACTGCCTGGCCCATTAGTTCTAGCCTCTTATTGGCTAATTCTCACATCTTACATCTTGGTTAACCCATTTCTAATAATCTGTGTAGCACCACAGGGTCGTGGCTTACTGGGAAGATTCTAACTCATGTCCATCTTGGGCCGGAGTTTCATGACATCTTCCTGACTCTGCTTTCTTTCTCCCAGCATTCTGTTCTCTCTTCCCCACCTACCTATGTTCTGACCTATCAGGCCAAGCAGTTTTCTATATTAGTTAACCAATGAAAGCAACAGATAGATAGAAGACACTCCTACATCATTGGTTTGTTTCAGATATTTTTGCCACTGCAAAGAGAAAAACAATGTCAGGGACCAAAAATTATCTATGCCTGGCTGAAGACCTTTCAAGAATACTATTTTCCTTTACATTCTGTACGTTACCAAATTTCCTTCTGACTTAATTGTTAAACCTTTTGAAATGTACTTTTAAGCTTAGCAGATGACAAACTTCTGCAAACCCTAAAGCTAGGGATCCTTACAAAATGATACATGTAACCTGTAGAAAGGACTCTCCCACTATGCTGTAATCTGTTTTCCTATGCCCCAGCAAAGGCTTTGCTGAATGTACTGATTTATGACTGTAGGGCAAAAGGTCCATCCAATGAAACACACTCTTGCTCTGAATCCAGAGCCAGTGAAAGACACGCACCCAGGATCTGAAACCCAAGCCAGTGAAAGAAACAATTTTAGCCCAGAAGCCAGACCCTAAGAAATATACCCTGACGCTGAAACTAGAGACAAAGAAACACACAATGGCCCTGAAACCAGAGCCAGTGGAAGAAATATGCCCTGACCACAAAATTAGAGCCAGAAAATTAAAAAAAATCCAATAAAAGAAACCCCCCAACCAACTAAACTAACTAACTAACTAACTAACTAACTAACTAACTAACTAACTAATCCCCGAGTAGGAAAACTAACCAACCCCTGAGCAGAAAATCTCCCTGGGAAAACTCCACCCCTAAGAAACCCTATGTAAGTCCCCATGCCAGGTCAGTTGGAGCAGCTGTCCTTTCCCACCCTGGCAGAGGCAGCCACTCTCCTGGACTCCTCCTTCCCAAATAAATTCCTTTCTCAAAAGAATTTTGGATGAAGATCTTCATTCGCTGGGGCAGAAGAACAGAAGAACCTTGCTGAAACATCCCTTAGATGACTGAACAGAAAAAAAAAAAATTCTGAAATGTTCCCTTGGGTGGGGGGGAAGGGGGCTTAGCAAGGTTTAGCAGAACACACCCTTAGGGAACATAACAGAGCTCGGCTGTAATGACTCTCTAGGAGAGGAGCAGGATTGCTATATCTTATGGGGAGACCATTCCTTACCACACCCCAGCTTAAGGAATTGCCTGACTTCCTGTCAAGTCAGGATACTCTCCCTCCAGGGCTGGACTGTCCCATTACGTCCCCAGCCTCCAGAGCTGTCCTATTGTGGCTTTAGGAATAGCGTGACTTTCCAATAACTCAGGGTATCTTTGCAGCTCCAGAGCTGTAACACTCACACTTGCTTACTGTGACCTTCTTCAGTCTTTGTCTATAAAAGTTCCCACTAGTCTCTCACTTGAGATTGTGGTTTAGGTTAATTTAAATCTGTGTTCCCAAGATAATAAAGTTACTATAATAAACCACTTTATTTCTATTCTTTTTTTTTTTGACTTGGTATTGTACACTGACATTTCTATACAAAATTTTGTTCTTTCTCAAATGTTATTCCCACTTCTCTTTTTATATGAAATGTCTCTGCTGTTTATATCTTAGTGAATACTAGTACCGTAGGTATGACTTACTGCTATTGACTTCCATGCCTGTGATACCTGTCTATTATAGACCAATCTTTTGTCAGACAGTATGACTATGTTTTCCTGTTATGGTGCTGCTTGGTAATTATGTATTAATAAATATTTTCTCCAGTTAAATAGCTCCTTAAAGTGAGGAATTTGTATCATTTAATATTGAATATAATATTTAAATTCCAATGCATTATTAATATTGAATATTAAATAATGCAAATGCATATTATTGGTATTTAGTATCTCATTAACTGTTTAACAGTAATTAAAAATAAATTTCCTGCTGTGGGATAATGCTCTTATACACTGTAAAGATTTGTTGCTTGTATTGGATTAATAAAATGCTGATTGGCCAGTAGTCAGTGAGGAAATACAGTTGAGGCAACCAGACTAGGAGAATTCTGGGAAGAGGAAATTCAGACATGCAGTCACCAGCCAGATGCAGATAAAGAAAAATGAAAATGCCTCACTGAGAAAAGGTACCAAGCCACGTGGCTAACCACAGACAAAAATCATGGGTAATAAGTCTTAGCTAATAGATCAAAGAGTTTATAATTAATATAAGCCTCTGTGTGTTCTTTGAAACTGAATGGCTGTGGGACCAGGCTGGATAGAAACTTCTTTCTGCAAATTCCAAGGCATTCTTCAAACAATCAAATTGTAGGACAAGTGAAGGAGTATATTCAATTTATCATGAACAGGAGGCTTTGAAATTGCATTAGTTGTAAAAGTCTTTAAAGAAATGTAGAAATTAACAGATAATTGTTGGGATATACTGGAGATTTGGGTCATAACTGAGTTTGTGAAGGGCTCCTTTGAAAATTAAAAAGTGAAAGTTTGATACATCAGAATAGGACCCTGGGGGCAGTGAGGAGTGCCAATGAGAAGAGCCATCCTGAGCTGGCTCATATTCTTTACTGAGATTCTAAGACAAAACAAGAAGGGAGAATTTTACTTCCTTCTTTGTTTCAAAATCACTCACCCGACTCTTGTCTATTGAGACATGAATATCATATGTCACAACAATAAATTTTTTCCTTGTAAACAGAATGCATCATTTTCATCATTGTTTAGTCAAAAGCACACTTAATCTGGGAATTGAATATATATATATATATATATATATACACAAATTAAATGCATGAAACAGTCCTTTCCCAATTCATCTTTTTTCCATAATGTCTACTTGTGGCTCTGAGGCATCACTGATCATCTCTTTTATAGGTTCTCTTGGAGAAGATGTGAGCAGACATCCAGGAGCAATGGCATTTCTAAAAAGAGTTATGATTAAACAATTTTAGACTATAAGAAACCATGCTGTCACTAAATCTCAGCTTTATTGTTCCAACATTTTCAACACTCATCTAATGCTGTCCTAGAACAATTTTCTGAGCAATATATCAAATCAAATTTATTAAATAGCTATCATTTATTTTGTCTTTTCATCCCCAGGAAATACCATTCAAATAAAAATAGGGTTTTTTTTTCTATTTAATGTTTGTTGTTAGAAGTTAACAAAAAAAGAATGGATTTTCTGTCACTCCTTCACTGAAAACCTCATTTTTACAAAATGACCTCTGCTATTATTGAGAAAATGATTTTGATCTGAAGTACTTTGCGAAGTGCTCCCTTTTCTGTGGCCTAGAGCGGCTGTCTTCACTTGTATTAAAAGAGAAAGACACACAGAAGGAGAATATTAATGTGTTCTGGAGGAAGAGAAAAATAATAAAAATCCAAGACATTAGCACAAAAATCTGAAAGTGACTCAGTGCAACTTAGCCAAACAAATTAAAGATAAGCACCATAGTGTCTGTCTCAAAAGAACACAATTGATTTTGCATATGTTCACCATAAGCATAAGTACGTAAAAGGACAAATATGCTAATTAGCATGATTTATTTATTGCACCTTGCATAGGTGTCATAACCAAAAGTAACTTGGAGAGGAAGGGTTTATATCATCCTCCAAATCTTGGGCTGCACCCCATCACTGAGGGAAGTCAGAGCAAGAACTAGGGTTGAAGTCTGAATTCAAGAACTGAAATAGAGAACATGGCAGAATTCTGTTTCTTGGCTTGCTCCTCATGGCTTCAGTTTGTTTTCTTTTAGAAGCCATGACCATCTCCCCAGGGGTGGCACCACTCCCAAAGGGTTGGGAGCTCCCACATCAATCATCTCTGAAAACATTGCCCCCTCAGATGTGACTACAGTATTGCAGCAGTTTGAATGTAACTGGCCCCCATAATCTCATAGGGAGTGGCATATTAGGAGGTGAGGCTTTGTTGGAGTTGGTATGGGCTTGGTGGAGGAACTGTGTCAACTGTGGGTCAGGCTTTGAGGTTTCCTATGTTCATGATACTGCCCAGTGACTCTGTTGGCTTCCCATTGCCTGCAAGATGTAGAAGATCACTTGCATCTCATGCTCTCTGTCAATATGATAATGGACTGAACCTCTGAAATTGTAAGTAAGCCCCCTCAATTAAATGTTTTCTTTATAAGAGTTGTTGTCATCGTGTCTCTTCACAGCAATAAAAACCCTAAGACACAGACAATTTTATGGAGTCATTTTTATCAGTTAAGGTATGTCTATCTCAAATTGACAAAGCTTAACCGGCAAAATCAAATATATATCAAAACATAACATTGCATATCATAAATATGTATGACTTTTATCAATTTAGAAGTTTTTAAAAAGAATATTATACATGCATGCACCCATGTGTGTTTTTATGGGATTGGGTGGACCTGTGTGTTTCCATGTGTGTGGAGACCCAAGGTCAATCTGAAGTCCCATATATGACTCTTTAGGTGTTTTCTGAGAAAGGATCCCTCACTTTGACCTCCCACTGGCTCATTTGACTCAACTACCTGGACAGAGAGCCCCAGGTCTCTACCTGTTTCCTCTTCCCCAGTACTAAGATAAACAATCAAGGTCAATCCTGGCTGTTTTAAAAATATGCTTTTTAAATTCATTCTTTAGATTTTCCTACATACATACAGTGTATCTTGATCACCTCCTCCTGCAACTTCCTTTCTCCAGCCTATGCCAGGACTTCCCTACACATCCCCTTCCTGACTTCGAATCACATGTGTTCTTAGGCCTGAACTCAAGTCATCATGATCGCAAAGCAAGCATTTCTGTAGCTGAGCAAGCTTTCCAGCCTAGGAATGTGAGTCCTTTGAGAGGACAGATGGGAGTGGCCGCTTCTGCCAGGACTAAAAGTAGGCCCATGACAGATCCACACCTCTCCTGCTCCTCCAGAGCCTTAGCACACCCGAATTTAGAAGGCACTTCTAAGAGGCACATTCATAGTACTATGTGCCTAGTATAATAACTGGAGATATTGCATACTATAGTGGCATTTCATTTGTATTTTAATAAATAAAACTTGCTTGAGGATCAGAAAACTAAAACAGTGACACTGGCCAGCCTTACAGACCAGGTGGCAATGATATATAGCCACACTAGCTTGCCATAGAAGCCAGGTGGTAGTGGTGCATGCCCTTAACCCCAGAACTAGAGAGGATTATAAATTATAAAATGGAAGGAGACAGCTCTCAGCCTCAGTCTCATTTTGGAGTTTCATGGAGGCAGGATCACCATTTTCAAACTCAGGTCAAGGTTAAGAGTCAGTGGCTGGCTGCCTTGCTTTCCGGGCCTACAGGTCAAACCCAAATTTCTGTCTCTGAGTTTTTATGAATTGGGCTTCATCTTAAGAGGAACTTAATAGCATGTCTGAAATCTTAGAAGAAAATGAAGAAGTCATACCCAAAAGTAGTAGATGGCAAAAAAGAATCAAACTCAGGGCTGAAATCAATAAGATATAAACAAAGAGAATAAATCAAAGAAACAAAGAAACAGAGTTGGTTCTTTGTAAAAATCAATAAAATCGGAAAACTCTTATTCAAATGAACTGAAAGATGGAGACAGAATGTCCCAATTAAGAAAATCAAAAATGCAAAAGGAGTTATAATAACAGACATTGAGGAAATACAGAGAATTAGAAGGACTTACTTTAAAATCTGTACTACACCAAACTGGAAAAATCTAAAAGAAATGTATAATTTTCTTAGTAGATACCGCTTACCAAAGTTAAATCAAGATCAGATAAGAAATTTAAGCATACCTATAATCCCCATTGAAACAGAAGCAGACATTAAAAGTCTAAAAGAAAGAAAGAGCCCAGGGCCAGGTGGTTTTAGCTTAGAATTCTAAAAGATTTTCAAAGAAGAGTAAATGCCAATACTCCTCAAATTATTCTACAAAATGGAAACTGAAGGAACATGGCCAAACATGAAGCCACAGTCACTCTGATACTGAAACTACAAAAAAGATTTAACAAAGAAAGAGAATTACGGACTAATTTCCATTATGATCATAGATGGAAAAATACTAAATAAAATACTTGAAAATCAAATCTAAGGCCACATCCAAGAGCCCAGGTCTCAATCTGCAGTACTAAAACTAAAGACTAAGAAAATAAAAAATAAAAATAAATAGTTTATTTCAAATTTTTAAAGATTATGCTTCTTTTCTCACAAGCTATGCATTTTTAAAAATCTCTGATCACCACTGCCAGAATTATTTTGCTGTTTTCTTTCCATATGTCTTTAAATGAATGCCAACAGTATGACATGGTGGAAGGGACTGTGCCTCCCAGGAGAAGACTTGGGCTCAGTGCGTGCTTTCTGTACATTCTCAGTAGATCGGGTACCTTAAGTGCTGTGCAATTCTTTCATCTCTGAAAAACAGCAGAAGATAAAAATAAAGAATACGTGCAATTGTTCTTTTTAAGCATATGTAAGATATATAATAAAATACCTTTGGTAAATCCAAGCAACATACAATACTAGTTAATCTGGTCACCCAAGAGAAATAACTAAATAGGAAAGAACATTCGTTATGTAATTGATGTGTAAGATCACCCTGGAGCTGTGGCTCTGCTAGTTGGAAAATGGGAGGTTCTTGGCTTCAGTGTTCTGTCTGTTCAGTTTGCACTTGACACTGTCTTTAAAATGAAAGTTAGACATTTGTGACAATCACATTTCACATGCCAAGGGATATCTATAAACTGACAGATAGATACAGCTTTTTTAGGGGTTGTGGTTATGAATGGAACTCAGGTTGAAAGCCACAGGTTTTTAGTAAGAGCCTCAAAAGCAAAGCTAGCAACAGTTCAAAACAATTCCTGAAACATGTCCTATGAGCACTTATATTTATTGATCATAGAACGTCACCATCCCCTGTATTTTGCCTTTTTCTCCACAGATGTACACACTCACATGATGTCGACTGTAGCTACATGCTGCCCTGTCCGATGTAGTTTGCGTTGCTCAGATAGACAACGAGAGTGGCCTCCCGTCATTTCCACACAATACCCTTAAGAGTCTCTGCATTCATGTTTGCTTGGTTTGGGGTTTAGTTTAGACGGTTAATAGGCTGATTATTTTTGTTGCTGTTTTGTTTTGTTTTGGTTTGATTGTTTGTTTTTCCTGCAGAATGAGGGTATAGCTTAAGCCCCTTTCCTTACAGAGAAAGTGTGCTTCCTGAGAGAGAACCCCATGTGGCATGCTGTCTCTATTGCTGGTCCTGCACTGGACCATCTCAGCCTGAACGCAAGATTCCCAGGTCTCATCAGATGACAGCTTTAATTTTAAGGCAACTTATCAGCTAAGGCCATTCTTCTGCATAAAATCTGAGCTGCTTTCTTTACAGGCGTTAGACCAATGAAGTACTCAAACAGGCTTCTAGTGTTCAAGCTCCATGCTCAGATGTAGTCTTATTTTGTTCAAGATTTCTTTTCCTGATAGACCTCTTCAGACTAAATTGTTTCTGAATTCAGTCTAGCATTATCACAGTACATGTATTACTGTATTGAGGGAACTGATTAAAACAAGGCAATTACAAATGACAAGTATAACTGGACAGTGGTGGCGCATACCTGTAATCCCAGGACTTGAGAGGTAGAGGAAGGCAGATCTCTGTGAGTTTGATGCCAGCCTGCTCTTCAGATAGAGTTCTTAGACTGCCAGGTTTATGCAAAGAAACACTGTCTCAGAGAAAAAAACAATGTCAAATAAAATTCTACTTGTATGAGAGGCCAAGAGTGCTAAAAATTAGGGAAGCAGAATAGAACAGTAGAATCCACTGAGGGGCAAGAGAAACAAAAAGCTATTCCATAATCACACCACCTTATGTGTGCAAAATCATGTAGCTCCAGAGACCAAGAATAAGAATATAGAAGTGTAAATTCCAGAAATAAGAATGTAGAAAAAAAAAAGAAATAAAAATTTGTAAGCCTAGGAGAATGAGAACAGACTGTCAACAGCTTTCTCGGAAGCTTAAGGATTAACTATTAACGGTGGGTTACTCCACTTTATAACCCATAGCTCTATTTGTGAGGCTGAAGCAGTCCTAGGCAATCTAAGCGTCATTCTGCAAACCAAGGATCGGCTTTTAGATACCCCCTCTCCACCCCTCCATCCCTGGCTACTCATGACCAGAAACTGATGTGAGCTGAGTAAACTTTTAAATGATGGGATGTATGTGACTTTTGACTTTGGGGTTCATATTGTCCCATACCTTTCCCTGCTATGTGAAACTGGCAGTGTCAGGGGAGGTGCAGAGCCTTGGTAAACACTATCAAGCAACGCCAGGGAAAGCAATGGACTAAATGCAAACACTAGTTTAACTGAAAAACTCTGTAAATGTAAATTGCAAAGAAGGGCAATTTGTATCTGAGTTTTACCTTGAGATTGTAAAAATTCTTTTGCTATTGCCTAACGCTTGCTATAAAGGAGAGGAGTTCAAAAACCGGCCTTTGTCACAACCTTACATGTCCTACTCTGACTGTGGTCTCAGCTAGCTGATAAGCTTTTTGTGCCCCATGGAGATTTATTTTTTTATTTTTATTTTTTTTCCTGGGATAAAGTTTGGTTTCTTAGACTTTGCTGGTCTGTCCCCATCTTTTCATGACCTCTGCGGACCCAACAAAACATTCCAGAATAACTCAAACATAGTTGAATGTACAGGGATGTACATTACAAACTGTTTACAAGGTCAGTTGATTTAAAGATTCATATACAAAGTAATGAAAGCCACTATGACATTCTGTATTTGTAGAGGGAGGCTTGTCTGTTTAAGGCTGGGATCAGCTTTTATCTACAAATATAAGCATAGATATTTAGAAGGCAGTTTGTTGCTTTGTCCTTTCCTCTGAACATCAGTCGTGAGTTTGTTCACCTAGGCCTGTGACCACTGCAGACCTGAGTGGTTAACCAGAATTCACAGTGCCAATCTGAGTCCTTCCCTCCCTCAGTGCAGTAGGCCTCAGACGCAGAGGACAGTTGGTAACCCCAACAATGGTCAAGTCACCTTTGTGCATGTTAGCAAATCTTATCCAGCAGGTTCTATTGCAGAGAGGTCACAGCTGGATAAGAACATTAGTGCCTTCCTCCCATGGTGGCCTCTCAGCAGCCCCCTCTGGTTTGAATGAGAGCCAGCATGGAGGAAGGCCCCAGCTCGGTTCGGCCCATCTTCCCTCTTCTTACAAACCACGCGAATGAAGTCTTTTGTGGCACAATCTCACCCTAGAGTTCCAGGGGACAGCCTAGTACTTGAAAACTAAGGCAAATCCCCTGAGATCTGCTTTATATATAACATGTCAGTCATTTACTGCTATCATGTGATCACAGTAATTTAAGATTTGAGACGTAGATGATTCCATAAAAAGGAATTTATAAGAAATTAAATACACCTATGTTCTGTCCCAAAGCTGCAGTGGTTTTAGAAGTTGTTTTCCAACTTGATGTCTACAGGCTTCCCTCTACAGTGATTACATCCAGATAAACTCTTACATGCATCACATCCAGGCTCAAGCCCACCATTGCATTCTGAAGACCTAGTGACTTCTCCTTAAAGACTGTTTCCTTCAGTGTATCTGAGTTTTCTATAATAAATTAAAAATCAAAAGTAGTTAGCAATGCATGGCTCAGATTTAACCTTCAGATGAGCTCTTTAGAGTTGCTTTTGAACGATTCAATGGACACTTGAACTTTAAAGGAAGGCACTTAATTCTCTAAAGGTTCGGAAATACCAATTGATTAGAGCAAGGAGGACAAAACACTGTCCTTTCCAGTATACTTCCCCTTGGAATCCAATTTTGAGGTGAAAATTAGTTGCCTCTGCATATCAATCCTTCCAGTCAAGTTATAATTAATAATAATAACTTCTTCTTGAAGTAATTATAATCACTGTTCCAATGAAAGTCTGGAAAATAACATCTCTGCATAAAGAGCCAACAAATACATTTATACAAGTAAAAATCACATTATTTTAAAAATGTAATTAAAATCTCTTTTGAGTCTATTTTTGTACTCTTTCTTAGAGTGTGGCTTATATCTTGAAGTATTATAAAGCAATTCTAGATCAATAGAAATAATATTGTCAAATTGTAATTTTAAAAAGACTATAAAAGTTGATATATAAACATTGTTTCATTGATTTGACAACTGTAATATAAAAATCTGTCTCATAACTGACACATCCCATTAGTTTCTACCCACATTGTAGCTTTTCTGCTCTTATATCTAATGAGTAAAGACACAAAAGAAAGAAATGTGTTAAGACATCTATTGCAAAGACATGGTTTTCTGGAAAAGGATACAATACTAGAGAAATAAAATTAAAAGAAAGCCTCAAGGACATTTCATATCAAGTAGTATTTTGGTTAATGCTTCTAAATTAAAACTTTATAAATCAAGCACAAGTTCAATTTGAGAAATAAAATTAACCTCAGGAGTCCCACAATCTTGAAAATTCATGAATTTGCCTTTGTATCCATTTCTTTGTCCTTTGAGGGAAGGGGCAGTATACAGCATAAAAAACTAATGCCACATGCCATCCACATTTATTTGATTCTCCATTGATGTCCCTTTCTATGATCATATTATGCAATGGTTAGGTATACAGAATGGTGCATATAATGCCTCTAATTTTTAGCGTGCCTGTGCCATGACAGTAGGTGCTACCCAGTAAAAGTAGAGAAGACCCTTGAGTGAGACAAATGGAATTTGCTTGTTGTTATTATAGGTCATTGCTTTCTACATGTTTTGTATCTACTGCTTGGGATATTTTCCTAATACTTCTAAATTTATATTTTCCAGATATAGTTTTATATTTCAAACACCTTGGTTGCCAACACTGCTAGTGTCCTATTGTTGTAAGGGGAAGTTTCCATGTAAACTTCCAAAATCCTCCCATGAAATCAGAGTGCCCTACTACCAAAACCAGCTAAAGACACCATAAAAAGAAAGAAAATTACAGGCAAATATCCATGATGAATATAGATGCAAAATTCTTCAATAAAATATTTGTAAGTTGAATACATTAAAAAGATCACCCACCAAGATCAAGTTAGCTTTATACTGGAGATACAGGTTCAACATATCCATGGTTCAATATGCACAAGTCTGAGGGTGGTGCAGAGGCCTCTGTGCCCATAAATAAATATTTTCACCCAGAAAACAGGGCAGAACATAGCTAGATGGGGGGGACTAAACTGAATTCTGGAAGAAAGAAAGCAGAGTCAGAGAGAAGCCATGTAGCCCGACTGGAGACAGATGCCAGACAGAACTTTACCCAATAAGCTGCAGCTACGTGGTGATACACAGATTAATAGAAATAATTAATAGAAATTAATTTATGATATGAGTTAGCCGGAAATATGCTTAAGCTATTGGCCAAACAGTATTGTAATTGATACCGATTTCTGTGTGATTATTTTGAGTCTGGGTAGCCAGGAATGAACAAGCAGCCTCCTATAACACATGATCATGTCAATAGATGCAGAAAGAGTCTTTGACAAAATTCAACATGTTTTTGTGATAAAAGTCCTAGAGAGCTAGAAAGAGTAGAACTGGAGGGAACATACCTCAACATACTAAAGGCTACATGTAACAAACTCACAGCCAGCATCATTGTAAATAGAGAAAGACTTGAATCAACCCCCTTCTTCTATAATAGCACTTTTTTTCTCTTCTCTTTTTTTCCCTTTCTTTTTTCTTTATGAAGTGACAAAGAGATTAGAAAAGAAGATTTCCTGACTTCTTTGTCCATTAACACAATTTTCATGAGGGTAATTGGATGTCTAGCAACAAATCTGAAACTGTCTCTCCTTTTCTTTAAGGAAAAGAAACCCTTTAGGCTTTTTATTTTCAGTCTTCATGCATGCATGTAAGCTGTGCCTCGACCTATACAAATGGCTTTGATTCCAAAGGTTGAAAACCAACCATAAGTATTATTCAGGAGCCTCATGGAAAGATTTTAGCTCTTATGAAACCTATAAAAGTTGCCTGAATTCTACAGTCTCCTTAATACTTCATACCTTATGTTCAGCTTTGTGACCTACTAAGTTTAACCAAGGCCATCTGTGTAACCACAGTTCTGAACTGTCAGTTGAAGCATGTGTGCTCAATCAGTGAGCAAACAGCTGAGGACAATGTCTGCCCCTGCCTTAGAATCCATTAGTAATCCTAGTGCAGCAGCAAGAATAGGACCACGTGGAATTGAAATGGCAAAATTTAAAATGGCTTCTTTCCATACTGGAATTCTATGGTCAAGACACTCTCATTTAATAATTCTTGAGTGTATCCCAGATATATTTAAGAGCCCCCCTCCCAGCTAACTGAAAATAGACCTTTTCAGATGCACTGGCATCAGTATGGTTCTAAATTAAAGAAAGTTGGCCCAAGATTGTGAAAAAAGGGGCCAAGCCAACAGGAGAAGGGCTGTGATTTAGACCCAAGGAGATGTCCTTTGGTGAAGAAATTAATGTCTAGGTGAAACATGATGAAGGTCAGGGAAGGTTGCTACAGAAATGAGAGGTGTGCTGTGAAAAGATGTTCCAAGACAGAGCATAAGAAGATGAAAATATTCACTCACTTTTACATTGTGTATGAATGAATCTTGTGTCTGGTTATAAATCTCTAACTGTAGACTTGCCAATAACTGTCTAGATGGTCTTCCATAAGAAGCTTATAGGAGTTAATATAAATGGTTATAAAAAACTAGTATGGCAGGGTAGAATCTATGTTGACTTTGCATGTGTTTGTGTGTGTGTTGCATGTTTGTCTGTGTGTGTGCATGCATGACCATGTGTGTGTTTGTGTGTGCATGTGTGTGCATGTCCAGTACAAGTCTGTAGATGTGCTATTAGTTTTCCTAGCTCTTGTTGTTTCCATTTATACTTTTTGTTTATCGGGGTATACTCTGGGTAATGATGAATAAGACTGACCCATAGCTGATATAGATGGGTCTTCTGTCTATGTGTTACTTTCATTGGTCAAATAAAGAGACAGCCTTGGCCTTTGATAGGACAACAGCTTAGGTAGGCGGAGAAGACAGAACAGAATGCTGGGAGAAGGAAAGCAGAGTTAGGCAGACGCATGAAGCTCTGGCCCAAGATGGACGTGGGTTA
>LOEQ01003353.1:55954-79326 GCA_001685075.1 Bramus lutescens
AATAAATAAATAAATAAATAAATAAATAAATAAATAAATAAATAAATGAACAAAAAAAATAAATGCTGGGTCTCCTAAAAGAACCAGAATTTGTGCTGGCAGCACGGCCCAGGAAGCCATGATTTCAAAACTGTGACATTTTTTTCTGCTACAACTAAATCAGAAAGACCTCTCTTAAAGAAGCTACAGCATGCCACCAGAAGCAAAGCCCATCCGTAAAAAGAAATGTGGCTAAACTTTGGTTTTTAGTGTCTAAAATTTCTTTCCAATCCCTCTCAGGTTTTATGTGGATTTAGCTAGCACATGTTGGAGCAACAATTTGTTGTAGGAGGCTGCTTGCTTGTTACCAACTGTTCAGTCCTGAAATAACCACACAGAAACTGTATTAATTGAATTACTGCTTGGTCCATTAGTTCTAGCTTCTTATTGGCTATCTCTTACATATTAATTTAACACATTTCTAGTAATCTGTGTATCTCCATAGGCTATGGCTTACTGGGTAAAGTTCCAGCATCTGTCTCTGGCAGGGGTACATGGCTTCTTCTAACTCTGCCCTTTTTTCTCCCAGCATTCAGTTTAGTTTTCCCTGCTTAACTCTATTCTTTTGCCCTATCACAAGTCAAGACAGTTTCTTTATTAACCAATGATATTTCTAGCATACAGAGGGAAATCCCACATCGGCTAAATAAATAAACATAATTTGGAAAAAAACTGATCAGATACAAACTACATTCTTAAATCATAACAGTTTCAAACTTGAAATCAATAATGAGATCCAGAAAAAGTTTGGGAATTAAATATATTAAAATACGCCATTGATCAATGAAGTCTGACAGAGATTTGAAAATAACTAAACTGAAAAAATTCTGAGGGGGCTGAAAAGATGGCTCAGAGGTTAAGAGCACTGACTTCTTTTTTAAATGACCCAGGTTCAATTCCCCACACTTACATGGCAGCTAATAACTTTCTGTAAATCTAGTTCCAAGGGACTGGAACAATTCATATAAAATAAATGGATATAATTTTTTTAAAAAATACTGAAGATAGAACACATCAGACTTTGTGTGGTACAGCTGAAGCAGAACTTAAAGAAAAACACACACAACCAATGGCTCATTTTAGAAAGAAAAAAGACTGTCTCAAATGAATAACCTAAGTTTCAACTTCAAGAAATGAGCACGAAAGGAAAATAAACCCAAAACAAACAAAAGAAGAAAAAGAAAAAAAGATTGTGGCAAAAATAATGTTTTTAATTTATGAAGACATGATTCTGTTTATAAAATGGTCCATGGGGGAAAAAATAGTGATGCCAAGCAGTTGAATGGTAGCCATGAGATAGCATTGGGAGTCTATGACTCTCTCTGCGTTACAGCAGCAGAGGTGCCAGGATCACACAGGGTCTTGGGAAGAATTTCCAAAGGTGAAAATTATTTGGTGGACTGTTTCTAAAAAATAAGCAAATCTACTGATATGTAAATTAAAATAGAGTACTGGACTTCTATGCAGGACTTTGACATGATAGGCATCTTCTACTTCAATGACAAGACATTTTCTACTTTCCTCCCTTTGGTAGACACTAAGGCACAATCATTTAATTAATTATATTCTCTGTCACAAAATAAAATACATTACAAAGTGTAACTTTCTATGCTCTGATGCATAAATTGAATCAGGATGCATTAGTAAATATAACAAAGACGAGCTGACTTTGTTTGGTTTGATTATATTTCTGCAGTTAAGAGAGATAGCAACAAAAGGCTTCAGCCACGTTACACACACTTATTTCTGGAAGAGTGGGAAATGAAGCTATAAGGCAGGGCATAAATTACATGTGTTTCCATCCACACTGGGAGCATAAGTTTTATTTTCAGGCAAAAGTGGCCTGCAAAAGGAGATTACTCCAAGCTAACCTTCCTTTTTAAGTGAAAACTTTAGGATTCTATTCTGATGGCAGCAACTATCAGGTAATGAAGGACAATGATCCTTGATCAGGATGCGGCTCTAGAAGCCACTTACTGCCCTAGTCTTCTTCCTAGACAGGTATTTATCCCGACAGTGAGAAAAAAAAAGTTGGAAGCTGTTATTTTTTTTTCGTTTAGATGTTACTGTGTGGTCAACGAGATCAAGAATCTACACCTGTCAAGACAAAGTACTCAAAAAAAAAAGAATTATGCAGAGAGAAACCAAGAGATCTTCAGAGAACCCCTCTGAGTAACGAGCCTAGTATGAATTAGTGTGTACTTGTGACAGCGTTATTCAATGCTAAAGACACAGCAACCAGAAAGACTTGGAGGACATCATGATCAGAAACAACACAGCAGAGAGGAGTGCTCAGTGCACTGATATGATTGGAGAACTCATCATTTAGGAGAAGAGAGCAGTCAAACGTTTTGTGGTATACATTGGCATCAGTGAGTCAATGACCTCTTCAAAAACTTCCCCCAAAGCTTAAAAACATGACTTGAAAGAGTTCTTCACAGTCCCAGAAACAGAGTCGAATTCCACAACATTGCTTGAGCTATGTGGATTAGGAACTCTGTAAGGAATTCAAAAAGATGTAGGGTCTTACAAAACTAGTAATTTCTTGCAGGTGATCAAGTATTATTAGGCATACCCAGATGCAGGGAAGCAGCTCATAATGAAAATAACAAATTAATTGAATCTGAGCCAGAAGTGTCCTCCATGTAAGAATAAAAAGACAGGAAAATTAGGAGTTACTATAACTATGTATCACATGATTTAAAAGTTAGATAGAGACATAGAGGATATAAACAATAATTACTTCATACGTGTAGAAATGAATACAACAAAGTCAGATATGAAAAATGCACCAGTAAAAATAGCAGGGTGAAATGTAGACAAGCCAGGAGATTGACTAGCTTGAAGACATGGTAATAGGAAGCACTCAAAAGGAAACATAGAAACAATTGTTTTTTGTGTCAGAAGTTTTATTCATAAAGATGTGAGGAGCTGGGAAGTTGGTTGGATTGGTAAAGTGCCATTGTGCAAGCATGAGTTCTGATCCCGAGTTTAGATTCCTAACCCAGAGTAGCCTCTGTAGGGTTAATGTTTCTGGAGGCAGTGGGAGAGGTGGAGGTAGGCAGGTTTCCAGGGGTCTCGCCAAACTGATGGTATTTATGTTGCATGGAAGAGCCTGTCTCCAAAAATAAGATGGAGGGCTAGAGACATGACTCAGCAATTAAGAGCAGGTACTGTTCTTGCAAAGGATCCGAGTCTGGTTCCTAGCACCTGTTATCAATGGGGTCACAACAGCCTCTAGCTCCCGATCCAGCAAGGTCTGAAGTCTCTGACCTCTGAGTACCCCTAAATGTATATGTGCAATAACCATATAGAAACATAATGGTTTAAATCTAAAATAACAATAAAGAGAGAGTAACAGAAAGAGACTCAATGAAAACCTCTAGTTTCCAGTGCTACACAAACAGGCATACACACAGAAACACACACAAGTACATGTATGCACAAACACACAGAGTGCATTATAAGTATACATTTTATCCAAAGATATTTGTATTTTCTTATTTTAATTTGTGTGTATGTGTGTTTGTGTGCATGTATACATTCTTTGCACATAATTACATGTTTCATAAAGACAATTTTATATAAGACTATCAAGTACTGGTCAGGTAGTGGTGGCACATGACTTTAATCTTAGCACTTGGGAGCCAGAGGCAGGTAGATCTTTGTGAGACTGAGGTCAGCCTGGTATACAGAGTGAGTTCCAAACAGCCATGGCTACACAAAGAAACACCGTCACACACACACACACACACACACACACACACACACAAAAAGAATATCAGGTACTTTGACCTTAATCATTGCTATGTTCTTCCTTTTCCTAGTCAGTCACTTACTCTGTTCCTTTTAACAGACAATCTTCTTTCATGTAATTCACATGTACACATATGTATAAGATTTATGTATGTATATATAATCTAGGATGCATAATTTAGAGAAAAATGTGATCTTTTTCTTTCTAAGTCTGACTTAATTTTCTTAGTATAGTTGCCATTAGTTGTACCCATTTTCCAGAAAATGACATAATTTTATTTTTCTGTATGGTTAACTAAAGCTCAATCATGTACGTATATCTCATTTTAAAAATGCCCAAAGCAATACCTATTTCAAACATTCAAACATCCCAATTATGTATTAACTGCTGATAAAAAGAGAAAATAAATACAAAATATATTTGAAGAAATTCAAATTTCACAAAAAATATAAGTCCATAGGTCGAAAAACCTCAAATATACAAAATATGAATTGAAAACACATGGCATATTATAATAAAATTATTCAAAACTAGTCGTGGAGATAAAAATTATAGACACATCAAAACAAAAAGATGAGATACACATACAAGCAAAAAAGAAGGACATGATTAAAATGAAGATACTGGAAGGCAACAATTTTAAGTAAAAAGAAAAATACTGTCAACTTGGAAGTATAGTCTCAAAAGACATGTTATAACCAGAAAAAATTGCTTCAAAGTATAGGAAGCAAAAATTAACAGAGTATTGAAAAATATTAACCCGTAATCAAGATTGGTTGTTTTAATATTATTATGAGTAATTGGCAAAATAAGATGACAGAAAATTAGCAATTACAGTAGTGACAGAACACTGTCAGTCCGATCTATCTAGCTGACATTTATATAATAACTGGTCTTATGAGATCAAGTGTATACAAAACAGCAATCCAGCTTATATTCAGGGTCAAGAGCAATGTATCATTAAATGTATCATGAATGAAGCAATGTAAGTTAAACTACCACAACTGAATTAAACAAGAGATCAAAATGAGGAGCTGGAGAGATGGTTCATCAGCTAAGAGTGCGGGACGAGCTTCCAAAGGTCCTGAGGACAGTTTCCAGGAACCACAAGGTGGCTCACAACCATCTCGAATGGCATCCAATGCCCTCTTCTAGTGGGCAGATATGCACTCCAAAAGTATACATAATACATAACAAATAATTTTTAAAGAAACAAAAAATAGAGATCAAATGAAGGTTTTCTTCAAAAATCTCAACATTTTGAAATTAAACGTTCATACACAGTCCATGATCATAAATCAATCAATCAAGGGGAGGAATGAGAAAATATTCTAAATTAAATAGAGCAAAAAATAATCAGAATCTTTAGATGCTGCTGAAACAGTAGCTAGAAAGGGTTTACAGAGATAAAAACCTACATGAAAAATAAAATGAGGTGACTTTAACTTCCACACTAAAACCTTTCAAAAGGGTATTTCATTTACTGTATTTTAATTAAAATATTATTACATGTCTTTTCCGGTTCTTTCCCACAGTACCTTCAGTACCCCTCCCTCCAATCTATCCCATGTACCACTTTGCTCCCGTTATCCTCTCAAACTGATCACCTCTTTTTCTTGGATTATTATTGTTACACAGAAAGCGAGATGCACAAAAAAGAAATACAACATGCTTGGTCCAGTGTGTGTATGAGTGCATTAATGTTTGTGTGTGTGTGTGTGTGTGTGTGTGTTGTGTTGTGTGTGTGGTGTATGAATGACTCTGGGTGGACCACTTTGTATTGGTTACTAAGTAGGCAGCTCATTCTTGCAGGAAGGTAATCCCCCTCTTTCAGCAATATAAATAACTTAGAAATACCTCAGAAATCATTCATTCCCCTGAACAATTAGGGAAATGCAAATTAAAATAACTTTGAGAGTTCACATCACCCCAGTCAGAATGGCTGAAATCAACAAAACAGCTGATAGCAAATGATGGCTGGAGTGTGGGGGAAGGGAAACCTCATTCTCTGTTGGTAGAAAGGGAAACTGGGGCTGCCACTCTGCAAATCAGTATAGAGAGAATCCTCAAAAAGATAAAAATAAATTTACCACATGATCCAGCTGTACCACTCCTTGGCCTATGTCCAAACGACTCATCATTGGACTCCACAGATTTTTGCTTAGTTCAGTGCTACCCTATTCACAATGGGTATGGTGGGAATGGAAAGAACCTAACCATCCTTCAACAGAAGAATGGATAGTAAAAATGCAGTACATATGCACAATGGGATCCTATTCGGATGTAAATAAAAGTCAAATGATGAAATTTACAGCTAAATGGATGGAACTTGAAAAATTATAATGTGTAAGGTAACTCAGGCTCTGGACAACAAACGTCTCATGCTCTAATATTCAGCTAGAAGCATAGCTCTCACTCTCTCATCAGTGAAATGAGCCTATGCAGCAAACGGAGACCTTTACTGAACCCCAAAACTGGACACAATGCAGGGAATCATTGGGTCATGGTGAGCTCAGCTTCAACAGCTACATCTTCAACACAGCTCAAGCAGCTAAAGCTCAGGAAACATCTCAAAAGAGGGAGCAGTTTTAAGAGCCAAAGGACCAGGAAGTCTGCTTGCATCTCCTGGAAATGGCTACCTAAATAAGACCCAAACAAAGACAATGTCAATAAACATGTTAACACAGAAGGGAGGCAGTCCAGGAAAGTACCACACCCAAGCCCAGAACTGTAGGCACATTCATATCTTCTCTGAAAGCTAACCAAACTGGGCATGATGGAGCATGCCTTTAATCTCAGCACTTCAGCAGCAGAGGCAGGCAGATCTCTGAGTTAAAGGTGACCCAGTTCTATAACCAGGACTACACAGAAAAACCCTGTTTTAAAAGGGACAAAAAAAAAAAGGTTAGGAAGGAAGGAAAACTACCATTAGTGTGAGAAGTAGTTAAGTCAAAAACAGAGAGAAGCAGTGAAGTCCAAGCTGTTAGTGGTTGAATCCTGAAGCTCTGCATTCGAGCCCCAGCTCTGTAAAAATAAATACATACATAAACACATAAATAAATAAATAAATAGCGAGGAAAGAAAGGTGCTTGAAGAGGACAGAGAAGCATAAATGAAGACCAAAAAAAAGTCAATTCTCTGAAATTACTAATAAAATGCATAATCTTTTACTATACTCACAGAAAGAAATGACAGAAATCATGAATTAACAGTATCAGAAATGGAATAATTGCATCCCTGTCGAGAATGATATAAAATAGAACTTTTAAAAGTTGCTCTTCTATTCCTAATAAGGTGATGTTTAATATCCCTAAATTGGAAACAATTCATGTCCACAACAGCACCAGAAGGGATTAAACAACATGATCTGGACACTGTAAGGAGAATGAATAAAATACTGTATGCACAAGATGGCTGAATATCAAAATCAGTACAATAGGAAGATGGAAAAAATATAGGTTGGAAACTGTATTTTTAAATCAAAATATAACTGTGGAAAACATCAAGTAATCAGTAGCGATGCAAAGAATATCAGTGGTCAGCCAAAGCAGAAGGGAGTGTGATAGGTAATGGCAGCATGCCCATGCTTCCCAGAGCTCCCCTTTGCGTCTGAGACCAGAAACTGTTTATAACATGGGTGATTCACTGCTCAAGGCTTTAACTAGTAAACAAAAAGGGCGTGGCGATTTCAAAACCTATTATCAATATTAGTGGCTATATATTATTGTAATATAAATTATATAGTATCTTAATATATAAAAAATACACAAAGTAAAATCCATTTTAGTGTATAAAATTCCCTTATAAACTCATAGAAAAAGTATAGACCAAAACTGCAAATGTCCAAAAGTTATAAAGAAGTGATTCACCAAAATAGACAGAAATGGTCAAGAAAAAAAATAGGGAAAAAATCAGCTATGTTTTAGGCTTTCAATTGTACATAAGATGATACTGTCAGCACTGTGGGGGCTGAGATGGGGGAGGTAAAGTAAGTCTGGGGCTAGTTTGGGGTACAGTGTGAGACCCAGTCTCAAAAAATTGAAACAAGTAAATAAAAGATGACTGGATAACCCCCTCTGTCATATTTTCAGTGCTGAAAAATTGATCTCTTCTAGATGCTGCTGAAAATGTCAAAGATACATTTCGATAGAATTTTTATATTAATCTTAGCCATGTTGACAAGTTATAGAAAACACTAGAAGAAAATTATACAGATGTTCATTGAATACTATGCAAAATAGCAATGAAATCTAAATAGAACATACTTTCAAAAATGGTTATTTAGGGACGAAGACTAAAGTAGTCCCTGAGTAACAAGTGATATAATAGATTGATGCAAAAAAGAAGTAAAAAAATGCTAGATTAGCCTACTTCCAATATGTTAGTAAATCATTTTTGAGTAATATATATTTCCTAATCTCATTCATGAACAGGTATATACCATGGATCACATGTCTTCTATGCCTTACCTGTGATTTTTTTGTTAGGTGCATGGAGATAATTAGTAAGAGGGGTAGGTAGCATCATAAGGGAATTGTCAATTGCATACAATTCTTTACAGAGAAGATTTTTGTACTACACAGATACAATTGTAATTTTAAATATTTTCTTTTTTCTTGAGACTGAGTCTGACTATATTGCCCTAGGTGCCTCAAACTTAATATATAGTCCAGGCTGCCCCTGAATTCATAGGGACACACCTGCTTCTATCTCCCAATTCTGTGATTAAAGCCATGAGACATCTTGCCCAGCTAATATTCTCTGTTTTGAAGGAAAAAAAAAGCAACCAAGTCATTTAATCAACTCTCACAATGAGTTTTGACAGAATGTATGCCATCAACATTTCTGACAACAGAACAGAATTCAGAACCACATACTGGGTTAGAATTGTTTTGTCAACCACATAGTTAATGTGGGATTTCCCTCTGTATGCTGTGATTACCATTAATGAATAAAGTAAATGCTTTAGACCTATAGTAGGGCAGAACTTAGCTGGGGGTGGGAGAACTAGACTGAATGCTAGGAGAGAGAAGGGGGAGTAAGAAAGAAGCCATGTATTCCCTTTGGAGACAGATGCCGGTACTTTACCCGGTAAGCCACTGCCACGTGGTGATAAACAGATTACTAGAAATGGTTTACAATAAGATGTAAGAGTTAGCCAATAAGAAGCTAGAGCTAATGGGCCAAGCAGTGTTTTAAACAACACAGTTTTTTGTGATTATTTTAGGGCTGAGCAGCTAGGAATCAACAAGCAGCCTCCACCCAACACATAGTAATGGTGTGAAATGTATTTATGTCTTTGATACTTAACCTATACATTGGAATAATGTTACTTGCACCAAAGGGTCAATGTAGGATTGCATGAGTAAGAAGTTACCAAGTGTTTGTGGCAGGGGTTCAAGAAATGCTAGATTCCTTGCTCTTAATGCCAAGATTATACAGCTTAGTGTCCTCGTTGAGTTTTCAAATAACTAAGGTGCTTCCTAGAAGTCTTATCCACACCATAAGTAAGTCTAACAATAACCCAAACGTCCTGGAGTACCATGCTTCAGGATAGCACATGGAAATCACTTTTGCCATTTGGTAGTTCAGGCTCTAAATCTGGAAAATGGAATCCAAGAAGAATAACCTTATTAAACTGAATTCCATCTAGATCTGTAATGCTAACATAGCCCTAACAGGAGAAGAAATATTCCCGAATCATTACAAACTAAAGAAGAATCCAGTTGGGGTTGAATGTATAAACGCACATAACAAAGAGTGAAACAGTTCATCTCTCATGCTGACATATGCCCTCTCCTTGCTGTTGCCTACGAGCGGGAGGCAAACACTGGTGCAGGTGGTCCTATCTAATTGTGTGCATAAAGTAACTGAGTCACTTTCTGATTGGTAAATAATATGCAATGTCAGCCTCTCACCACCATCTGTGGCACTCACCACCACAGACTCTGCAAACTGCCAGCAGCCTGAGTTGAGCACGGCATTGTTGGAGAAGTCACAGGAAGAAGTACTTGGCATCCTTGGCAAAGCTTGAATCTTTTCACAGTACTGAACCTGACATATGCCCCAAAGCAGAGCGTGTATGCTACCCTAACGATCTCTCCTGCTGTTTTATAATCAGAGACATAGATGGAGGCGTGCTGCCACTCTTTCATTTGGCACTGGTCAAACTTCTGGACTCTCGTTTGGCCAAAACAATGTATTCTCATTTAGGAGAATTAATGTGCAGATTACTAAACACACACCCTTCACAGCCTCCGTCACAATTTCCTAAATATAAGATGGTCGTTATTACCAACTCTTAGCTTCTACTTTCCTCAGTATTTTGGAATTCATTTTCCATATCATTAGAAAGATGAGTGGCCAACTGCCAATCATTCATCCTGACAGGTTAGACAGACTCTTTGAAATGTAGAAGAGCTTGGGTGACAGTTGCCTTGTCAACTTCTCTTTTCATCGGTGAAAAGGAACACCGAGTTGGAGGGCATGTCCTGGCTTCAGTCTCAAGACGTCTGGTAGTGACAGAAGCTAGGAGCTCTTCTCAGCATGCACCATAGGAAAGGCCTGGAAGAGCTTCCTTTCCCCTTTCTCTTTTCTGTTGATTCCTTTCATGAGATCCACAACATGCCATACCCATATGGTGATAGAACAAAATTCAGGAGGTACTAGGTTTTGCCAAATCTCTTCCCAACAGAGACTTTCATGCTATTGTTTGGCACCGATGTTAGCTAAAAAGTTAATAGGTCTTGATTTATGGGGAAAGTGCCACACAAAATTGAACTCAAAAGAGAAAAACAAAAATGTTGAGCACAAGTTTTTCAACAATCCAAAGTTAATAAAATCCTAAATAATTGATCAATTCTAGAAACAAGTACAACTGCTAAATACAATGATGTAGAGGCAAAAAAAAATAAAATAAAATAAAAAAAACTTGACAAAAGGAATTATTTCCATAGAGAGTCAACTCCTGGTGGCCTTGGAGGATCACTTTCAAATTCCTCAATGCTCAAGGCCATTGCATAGAAGGGCAAAATATTCGCACATATACAAATCCACAACCTCCTAAATACTTACCATCTCTATTGCTAGTTCCTAATGGTCAGTGCAACAAAAATAGCTGCATTATGGAATAAAAACAAGAAAAACAATTGCTTGACTTGTTCAGTGCAGTGCAATCCACCTTTCCCAAATACTTTCCTTTCGGGGATGGTTGTACCCACCAATATAGAAACTGTGGGTGAAGAGACGAAGTATAAATGAGCATGAGACTGTCTTCAGAAAGAGCACCCTCTAAAGACAAATTATTAGGCTCATTCTGAGTCTTACCAGGCTCTGGAGCTATCTTTGGATATATATTTGTGAATACAATCAATCTTCTAAAATATATACCTCAAAGGAGTCAATCAATTTCCATTTAAAAGCATCCAACAGAGATAAATTTGAATCTGTACTTTAAAAGAAAGGCATTTTAATCTGGTAATTATTCCCTAAACAATCTAGCAATGATTTTCATAGCGTTTCCTCTGGACTTAGTCTTCTCTGTAAGCTAGATGATTGGAAGTATGGTAGTGGATACACACAGGCTGTATTTAACAACCACGTGATAATATAAAGACTTGCAAACTCCTGCTCTTCGGAACTAGTCATCCCAGTGCCTGAGGACCGTTTCATTCTTTCATTGAACAGATGTAATTTTGTTTGGCATTTTTTATTGCGTTTGTAAAGCAGCTCTCGCCAGTGTCTTTTACTTGATGACTTTGCACAGTGACTCACTGATTGTCAGACATTAACTTGATACAGGTTCTAAGATGAGCTTGTCTGGCGTTCACTACAGTTGTCCTTCCGCCAGTTCACAATCCCCTGCTTTTATCCTTCAGGCAAGAGTGGAGGTGAAGGCCACAAACAGTAGGAATAAAATACCTGGACTATTTCGTTGCAGGTTAGAAATGTCGTTTCCACTCTGCAGGTCTGCTCAAAAGAGCTGTGAGGAGGCCAAGACTTATGGGCTATATCTAAGACCTCTGCAATATGGATAGCAAGGCAAGAGCTGTGAGAGAAATGTGACACCTCAGATTCCTTAGGATAGCAGGTAAGGTTGCTAGGCCCTACTGTCCTCGCTTGAAACCTAGACAGGTACAGCAACTCACCCTCAGGATCAATCCATTACTGAATTAGAAATACGACCGAATTTAGCAACAAATTTGTGCCAACATTACTTCTAGCAGCGGTAGGTTTTCAGCAGCAGATTGGCATGGTGACAGAGTCCATAATTTTCACAGTATGTGTTTCATAATTTGTCATGCACACTCTGATTGCTTGGCATATTGGCAGAGTCCACAGTGCTCTCTAAATGTCACCAGGCGCGTTTGAGGATTTGTCATGCACGATCTGAGCAAGTGACACAACACAGCAGAGTGGCCAGGTTCAGAGCCGGTTTCTCTGCCCTCCCTGTAAGTGAGCGCGCTCGAGCTCAGCCTCCAGCGACGAGGGCCTGGTTGGGGCTTCACTCTTCTCCTGGAGCCGCTGATTTGTAATTCTGTGTCAAGTGATCTTCCGGATGCTGCCAGGGGAAAATACTGTCACACTGCAGGTGTGACGTGCTATACACTGCATTTCTTGCTTGATAATATTCTTTTCAAATCATTCCTTGTAGTGCACTTAACATTTTTTTTTCTCATGCAAGCACAAAGCGCATCTCAGAAATTAGGAGGAAGGAACAGGGGAGGAATACACATGAATGGGGTGAGAGAAAGATATGCTACGGGAAATTGCTCGGTAAAGAGATCAAAAGACAAGATGTCTGGGCCGATCTGAGCAGATATGAAGCCGGTTGCTGGCAGCAGAGAATCCTGAGTTAATCATCTTAACACCTGATTCTCGGGAGGAAGAGCTCCGGAGTTTAGGCAAATCAAGCATTCTTCCTTGGCCTCAATTAATGAGGTGGTTGGATGGGAGCACCTCTAAGGGAGCTTTCATGTCCATACATTCCATTGTTCCAACATAGACGCCTAAGTTTATTAATATCTTCCCGGCGTCTAACTCGTTTGCCTGCTCTGATTGCCTAAGACCTTCCAGTGTTTAGTAAAAGCTTCAAGAGCTACATCTGCTGGAAGCTTTTAGTTGTCAAGGATCCCAGGCATTATCTTATCACGTTTAGGCACTGTCTTTTAGGAGAAGAAAGGAAATTAGTCTTTTTTATACACATGGGTCCCCTGAACGCACCTGTTACTATGAAATCTGTTTGATGATAAATAACTCAGATATGCTCAGGAGCATTGTCTTGACATGTGCAGGAGAAACCTTCACAGACATATGTTACCAAAAAAAAAAATCCCTGGATCTGTGACTTCATTTCTGCTGGTGGATCAGTGAAACTAGAGGGGTGCTTAGAGGCAAATGGAGATTGTTTAAGTGGAGAGGAAAGCTAAGATTTTCACTTAGAAACTTTCATATTTTGAAAAATCTACCTTCAAGTTCATAGCTGCTCAATTTCCAAATGCAAAGATGTAAAAGCATACACAAACACACATACACACTCACAAACTACACACATTCACACTACAGACACACACCACAAACATCACTCACAATATACCTACTAGCCAAAGCTGTAATGTATTAGCAAAAATATATTCTATTTGTGAAACATACAAAACTATTGATTTGAAAAAACACCAGGAGATAAAAGTCATTGGGGTATGATTTATAGTTTTACCAGAATACTGCCTTCATTTTGAAATAGTTATGACAATTAGCCCTTGTTGAAAATGTTAGTTATTTTAATTTATCTCTGGCTAGTTTGACTGGGACAATGAAGGTTAATACCATGTTACCCTGATTTTTAGGGTGTGTATATATATATANCCACTAGCATATTTGCATGAGTAATACCTCACTGTTTACACACATTGCCAACTTCCTGTTCTCATCAAGGATGTCTCTGAGCCCTCACATGTTCAAATCTCACCATCGCACACAAAATTAAGTAAGAACAAGGTTTAGTCAAAATTTCAGTGTGTGATTAAAAATTGGGTATTTGGGGATGGGGCACATGCTCAAAAGTTAAAGTTATTATTCTACAACCTTCAGGACCTGAGCTCAGAAACCAGGCACTCACTTGAAAGCACGGTGTCACACACATCTCTATCTCCAGCACTGTGGGGGAGGGAGGGACAGACAGACAGATTTGTAGAACCACTACCCAACCAGATTAATTGAATGGTAAGCGTCAAGCTCAGTGTGAAATTCTATCCCAAAAGGTAAGATGAGAGAGACCTATGAGGACATCTGATGTCAACCTCTGGCCTTTACACGAATGTATGCAGACAAGCACCCCCACACAAATGAACCTACGTTATTATAACACACATTCCATATCTCATGTTTCAGACAATTTACAGTTTCAGACTATAATGAAGTCTGTAACTTTTTGTTACATTTGAACATTAAAAAGCTGATTTCTTTTTATTGTTATTTTGCTATTCTAAAAGATACCTCCATTCTGCTTTTCCAAATTTCCTTTTTACAATATAGCCTAAAAGAGAAAACTGTACTTTTCATAGAATTACAGATATATGTGTATAGCTAGTGAGCTTCCTATAAATACTACTGGCCTTAGGGCAATAAAGAAAATACTTTATCTCCATTTTGTACAAACAGTTAAGTACATCCCATCTCTGAGATGCCACATGACCCTTGCACAGACACCTACTCAGTCGGTAGCTGCTGTATTGCTAGTCACACAGAGCTCTCCTGCCTATGGAGAAATGCCTATTCATGAGCATGTTTGTAGTGATATCACAAACATCATTTTACACACTCACCTTTAATTAAGTACATCATTTATATAAAAATACATACAAACACACACATATACAAACATGCCTGTCAAATGGCTTGGTGACTTTGTGAAGTTGAAGTATAGTATTTACTTGCTCCAAAACATTTACTTTTAGCTTCTTATCATGTCCTCAATTCAAATTGTCTAGAACAATTAGCAGAGAGAAAGAAAACAAAAAGAGAGGATACATTGAATAAAAATGAAGCAAAATATTCATGATTAAGTTATTGGTTTAACTAATTCTGAAGAAGATATGAGTGCATAGCCCTTAATAACAAGTTTAATAATGTTGGAGGCTTGGCATTTTGTAATTGTTGTTTTATTTTTTGGAAAATTCTTAAAAATATTTGTGTTGTCAGATGTCTCTCTGGAAATATGTTTTATTACCATTGGTTAATAAAGAAGCCACTTTGGCCTAAGGCAAGGCAGAATACACCTACCTAGGTGGGAAATCCAAACAGACACAAGGAGAAGGAAGGTGGAGTCAAGGAGATGCCAGCAGCCAATGAAGAAACAAGATGCAAGGTAACAAGCCACGAGGCTTGTGGTAAAATATAGACTAATAGAAATGGGTTAATTCAAATTGTAAGAGCTAGTTAATAATAAGCCTGAGCTAATAGGCCAAACAGTTTGTGATTGATATTAAACCTCTGAATGGTTGTTTTAAAATCTACTGGACTAGGTGGGAACAGAAATCTCCACCTAGGTTTCTGTATTGGTCTGCAATTACTTCAGTTCTTCCAATTTGATCTGCAGTTTGTTTGTTTGTCTGTATTTGCAGGGCTGAGCATCTAACTCAAGACCTGTCATGTACAAAGTAAACTCACTACCACGTTCCTATACCCCACAATTGTTTACTTAGCTTTCTATAAACAGTATGCCTATAAACACTATGCATTCCCATGGATTATGTCTAGCCTATTTTCCTATGAATTTTCACTTATATTAAAGCTGTTTTGCAAGCAGAACTGGTTTGTTTAGGCCTGCCTGGTTCCTTTAGCAGGAGGGTACAAGGTCATCTCTCAAACTGACTTTATATTATATAATACTGATTTTTTTATCATTCATCTTTAAAAGTAAAAGATATCATAAAATCTTTTTTGTCAGAGGCATGCTTTCATATATTGGATAAGAAGTAAAAATAAAAAACATTCTTCCTAGAATCAAATATTCACCCTGTGTTAAGAAACAGGAGGGGTCTTTCATTTCCCCAAACTCCCAGCAGCTTTCAGAAAACACCTTTGCTCTGCTTCACATGACTCCCTAGTAAGGCGGTCTGAACTGTGAAATAGCCCTTAGCCTAACACAAGGGATTTTCTCAGGCTGAGGAATAATGTTTGGCAACTTCCCCTACAAACTACAGTTACACTGTCCCATTACAATATTGTGTCTTCCTGTTTTAATTTGCACCTGAAGGTTATATGATGCCTTTGCTGAAGTGAATAGGAAATAACAATTCTTTTCTCAAGCAAATTACTTGAGATGCCAAAAAAATGAAAAGGAGAACAAGCTGGAAATAATTTTGAAAGATTTTCTAAATATATTTAGCTAGTAACTGTCTTCCTTTACTTTGCAATGTTAATATGAACAAGGTTTGCTCTTATAGGCTTAAGAGGGAAACAAGAAATACACAAATAATCCACTTACTGCTCTATGAATATGAATATTCAAATGCACAAATACATATAATATATGCATATATACATTACCATAAATTGCTGTCATATACACATATTTTGTGGATGTTTCTGTTTGTATTCACCAGATAACTAGAACCAATTAACAATTTTAAACTACAAAAATGAAGTAAAACCAGGCATTGTCCCCCACCACCCCAAAAAGCAATGCATTAAGAAGGGGAGAAGAGAATGAAGGACCACAGGAAGAAAAGGGGCTGTTCTTCATGCCTACGCTACCTCCTCTCTCCCGTGAAACAGGGTACACATTGGAGATCTATGGAAAGCTTCTGTTCCTTTCCATCTCTCCTTTCCAGAGTAGAGGTCACCATACTCTTCCTCATGGGTGAAGACAGAGTACACCTAGACTTTTATGCACCATCCTTCCTTTTTACTTTTCAGGACAATTTCCATGGCAAACTCAGGAAGAAAGGTGAGACTGTTAACCAGCCAATTCTTCAAATCAACATGCCCATGATTCTTTTGGTATTCTCAATACTGCTGTCCCCAAATTCTTCAAATCAACATGACCATGATTCTTTTGGTATTCTCAATACTGCTGTCCCAGCAAGTGGGAAAGTTCGAGGATGCCATGCTCATTTAGCATACAAATGAATCTGTTGTTATAGTCACCATACAAGAACCTTTTCCTAGTCAACTTTCTTTGCCTCGTACTTAACATTGGCTAGAAGTCACCACCAGCGACACTTCTGTCATCCACAGTTGCCGTAGAGATGGTGAAGGATGCTGGCCCAATCACTACAACAAGGACTTTCACATAGTCAATGGCCCAAACAGCTGCTTCTGTAAACTGCCAAGTGCATACTGGAAACCTGCCCTTCTGCCCACAGATAGCTTGAACTGAATCCAGCATCATATCCCCTCCTGCTGAGCTACCAGTACTGTTAAATACGACCAACATCTACCCAGGTTACTACAGCTTTTCCACCTTGCCCTTTCTGTCCCTAAGATGTATTTCTTCTGCCTCCCGAAGTCAACTCAAACATCATCTCCCACCCACAGTCATTTTGGCAGCACAATTTGATCCTGATATTTGCTCCCATTATCCTCCCAATGGAACCAGGACTACTTTCCATTAAAAAGCCACATGCTTTCAGGAAATTTGAGATATCCTATGCATAAGAATTTGAGTCATTATTTATCCAAGCCAACAGTGTACATGGAAACTTCCCGAGATGTTAAAAAAAAAAAAACACATTGACAATGTGCCCTGGTCAACCCTGTAGCCATTGACTATGAGTGACTGATAAGCATTTAAGATCTAGGTAGAGTAAATGATGGACAGAACTTTTAATTTTATGTACTTTTATTTAAATTTAAAGTTACGCATAACTAAAGACAACTTTATTAGATATAGATAGCAATCAGGAAGTTTCCTTATTAACTCAAATAATTCATTCAGGAATGGAATTTGACAGATATTTGGCTAGTTATACATGAGACTGTGTCCACGTTCTACAGTAGAGATGAAGGAGGTTGTGTTAAAGATATGCTACTTAGAGGTCTCAGAGCCATCTTGAATCCATAAGAGAGCAGGCCTCAGAATAAACACCTATATAATTAAGAGGTCTAGTCAGGGGGAAAGATCAACTGAATAGTCTAAATAAGAATATCTTCTAATACCACCTCAAATAAACTCTTGATGGAGGAACATTACACTCCCCTTATGGATGTATTTGTATACAAACCTTTTTGTTTGGAATGTTTCACTTTGGCATTTCTTCCATATAGCTAAGTGTAAATTATCTCAGCTAAGAAATTTTTTTCCATCACCTCATCATTTTGTGTGTGCATCCAGTCACCTATTTTCTGATCTCTATTCTCTTTACTGTACTTCAGATTGCTTTTCCTTCACAAGGCTTTCAGACCCACAGGTAGACATTTGGTGGGTTTTGATGGTCTGTCCCCAGCCTCTGGACAGTAGACATGCTTGGCACACCATAACTTCCTCATTGCTTAACGTTTAGAATTCTCCCTTTTCCTTGACTTTGTTTACTCATTGATTCTCTTGTATGTGAAAATGTATGTAAATAAATGGGGCTGGAGAAGGGGCAAAGTGGTCACAGCACTCTCCCTGCTTTACAGAACTGCACTTTTTTTTTTTTTAACTAGTGTTTGTTGGTATATGGGGTCAAGGAAAAAAGATGGAAGCAGGAACACTGAGCAGAGGCAGCTGCTATAGTCTGGGAAGAGTTTTTACCCTGCCTTCAAGACTGCTGGAACCCAGCCGAGCCTAAACAGCAGAGTCACAAATGACCAACTGTCGTCAAGGTACTTGAGGAGAAATAAATATATTTTATATGCCACTGCTAAATCACAAGTTTTTGAGACAAGAGACCTCTGGAATAAAGTTTATTGAGCCTTGATAGCTGTCAGTCAGAAAGAAAGGGGAAAATGGTGTTCGTGGGATCAGGAGGCTCTCGAAGGCTCAATTTCAGATGGAGAAAATACCCTCCTGGCCTCTCTCATCTAAAAACCAGGACCCTCTATTATGACATTTGGAGGAAAGAAGGCACAGTTTACTTACACTGAATGCATATTGGCTGCGGATACGCAGGGTGAACTTATTTCAGCTGAGCATAGTTTTGGGTCCAGCGTGTAGACCACAAGAAGCAATCACAGCTCTGGATTAGAGTTTACAAGCAGATGTGGCACCACCTAGAGGATTGATACAGAATTTTGGTTAAAGGTTTAACACAAAATCAATGTATTTATTAAAGCAATTTTTAAAGCTAATTTCTTTTAGCCTGTAATTTGCTACTAATTGAATCTTCTTCCTTACATCTTTGGATGTTCTGTGGATAAATTTGTGAGATCTCAGAATCTTTCTCTTTCTACCACTGAGTTTTGGAGATATTTGTTGATACAACAAAAGGGAGTATAATCTTCTAATATTTTAACTTGCCAGTCAAATTTATAGAAGTCTGTGCTTCATTCAAATCCATTGCTTCCTAAATGTTATAGCATCATATCTTGTAATATATACATGCAAACGAGTATATGTGTACATGTAGAAGAAGAGCAACATTTAGAAAGGAGAACCAGGAAGGGTGGAAATGCCTGATAAAGACAAAATTCACATTAAGCACACATGAGTCATGCAAGAGGCTATACAGCTAATTGTTTCCAAGTTTTAACTTCATTGGTTTGTTTTTTTCTTTCACTTTCTATGGCAGATGTGGTTATAGAGATGCAACTGGCAGTGGAGGTGTAAAACCCTGCATGAAACTCTATGGCTTCAGAACTGCAGAGCAGGTCCCTGGCATGCCTAGTTTGGGACGAGGGAGGTGTTTGGGTGTTAGCGGTGCTGCATGGTGTCTTGTTTGTGAACTCGTTACAAGGAAGTGATTTTAAAACGTGTTTTTACATATAATTTGAATTAGCACAATTCTTGGCAAGTGGTCCAATACAGATTTTCCTCCCTTTACCCCTTTTCTGGCCCATTCCTTGCTTTTAACAGCATGTTGTCCATTGGGGATGAATCTCATGTATGAGTCTTTGAGACAATGTTAAGTTGCAAGGCTCTAAGATTTTAAGATCTCTAACTAAACTTGGACAAGGCAATCACAGTGAACTCTTCTGATGTGTGCATTTTACTAATTTCCTGCAAGTGCCACTCCTAGCACCTTCTTGGGCCCTTAATCCTTGAAACTGGTTTGTACTCTTCAAATCTTGAGATCAGTTATCCTTCTTCCTCAAACGTTCTTAGGTTCCTTCTACAAAATCACAAAATTTCTCATAGAAATATTTTCTGCTTCCTTATCTTCTTGGACCAAAATGTCTTTTAAGTGTTGACAAAGAGTTCAAGTATTGAGGTATTTTCGTAAGACGGTAGCTCTGAAAGCCACCCATCAAATACCCATGGAACACAAAACTCCACATAATTAGTCAGCAGAAATAATAAATCAATCGCCACCATTTACAGCACTTCGTCATATGCCCCCTTCCTTCTACACTCAGCCCCTATCTCCTGTGACTGTCATTCAAAGGAAGACATCCCTATTGAAAGCTCAGCTGAGTCAGCAACCATAGAACCCAGACCTGTTACTACTGAGCATTTTATTACAGGGGATGCCCCAGAAGAAAAGATTAAAATGCAGCAAAAGTTAGCCTGCAGCTAACAGAAATGGGAGCCTCTACACAGGGATGCCCAAGTGTTCCTCTTAGAATCTAGGAAAGGGATTTAAGCCCCCTGCTTGGGGATCCAGTGTAGCTTTTCCTCCCCATCGATTTCTCTCAAGGTCACATTCATCTTCCTTTATAAAACTTTCATGGATAGCTATTGAATGTCTTAAGGAGCAAGTTCTCCAGCTATAAACAAATACACACAATGTGGACGCAAATCCCCTCTTCATGTGGGTCTTGGCAGGCCATTGCCCTAGGCAGTTCTAGCCTGCTGGGTGGAGCCTGCAGTGCGGAGGTTTGATTTGCTTTGAAGTCTTCTGCACCACCTTAAAAATGTTTTCCAGAGACCACTGCCCAGTCTCAGAATTAGTCATTAATGGGGTTGGGACAAATTGAAGTGCATAGGAATAGCATTAAACACACACTTCTTTGTTGTGGTTATTACGGTCATTTAAATGGAAGAATCTTATCAGCAGGGGCCTGTAGGGCTAGCTACCTTAATGATTCTTTTGAGGAACTGAGATGAGATTTAAAAGAAGCTAGATCTAAAACACAATCCTTAGGGTACATTAAATTATGACCTTGACTTATTTTGCAACCCAAGGCTAGTGACAAAAACCTTTCCTGCTCTGTATGGGGGCTATAAAATTTTAATGAAATGTTAGTCCATGGAAAATTCTCAAAAATTAACTCTTGCCTAAATTTTGTTTATTTTCTTTTCCATGTAGTCGGTAATTAATCTAACTAATGTTGAGTTCTCAACTCCTTCCCTTGAGTTTTACACACACACACATGCACACTCACACACAGTCACTCACATACCCATTGAAAAGTTTTTACACTTCATTAGCCTCTCCACAAATACGATAATCCAAATCAGACTAAATCAAACCGAATTAGAAAAAGCCCAGGTTTAATGGATGCCAATGCTCCTGGGTGGCCTTCCTGAAAAGCCATAGAGAAGGTCTCAGAAGGTGGCTGGTCCCCTGCAGTGTCCCAGGTGGCGAGCCATGTGGCAGCAGTGGGCCAGAGACAGACAGATAGGCACACCATGCAGAATGTGGTTGGATATTTATTTAGTGGTTATGGAAGGAAATGGAGAAAGGGAGAAGAACAGAGATGCAGAGAAAGAGAGAGAGAGAGGAGAGACTGAGGGTGCCTCTCCAAGAGGGAGCCAGAAAAGAGAGACTAAGGCTGCAAACAGGAAGGAAGACCTGTCTGCCTCAGCAGACAGGGAGGGAGTGGGTGTGGCTTGTCTCTTAAAGAGACAGAACAATCATTACACTCTCTCCCCTCTCCACCAAGCAGGTGCTGCCACATACAGTCCTTACATGGATGATGGGTATCTGAGCTCAAGCCCATTGAACCACACTTCCAGTCCCTTCCAGGAGTCTGATGCAAGCACAGCTAAGAATGACTGCATGCTTGCTGTAGGTGCTAGACATTGTACCTCTCTTATCATTGCCGCACTGTGACTGACAAGTTCCCTTAACCCTTTGCTAACAAATCTGTGATCTAGCTGGGCAGTGGTACACATCTAATCCCAACATTCAGGACGCAGAGGTAGGCAGATAGATCCCTGTGAGTCAGAGGCCAGCCTGGTCTATACAGAGCAAGTTTCAGGACAGTCAAGGTTACACAGAGAAACCCTGTCTTGAAAAAACAAATGAACAAACAAACAAACAAACGAGTGTATGATCCACTGACCTGCAGTCCTGACATTTTCAGAAATTTGTTGAACATGCTGATTCTTTCTCATAGCTTACTTCTTTCAGATCCACCAAGTTTAGAAGGCACAGAGGAAATTTGGGACGTACAGCTTTCTCAAAAATATTGGTTGGTGCTTATTTTTTAATTTCCATGTTGAATTCTGCAGAGGCTACATTGAAGTTTTTATTAATAACGCATTATCAAACTTTGAAAATAGTCAGGAGAAAATGTAGTTTAAACAATGTCATTTCCAGTTGGGCAGTTGTGGCACACACTTTTAATCCCAGCACTTAGGAGGCAGAGGCAGGTGGATCTCTGTAAACTCGAGGCCAGCCTGGTCCATATTGCGAGTGCCAGGACAGGCTCCAGCTCCACAGGAAAAAAAAAAAAACCTGTCTCAAGAAACCAACCAAACAAACAAACAAAAAACAAAACGAAAGTCATTTTTGTAGCCTAAATCACTGCTGTTTTCTTGCATTTTAATACCTTTTCCTAAGTTTCCCAAAAATTAGAGTGGAGTAGCAGCCTGCGTACTAGAAAGGAAACAAGTTCCTGGAAAGGAAACTTAGGCTGTTAGAAGGAAATTCTGCCCCTCCTATGTAGGGCCTAGAAGAGTTGAAAGACATTGCCCTTGAGTGTGAATATCAGTTGTTTCCAAATCCTTTCAAAAGCAAATCATTTCACCCCTTATGCAAATCAACCTCCAGATGCTAGGGTATTATAAATCATGCACTATTCATTTCCAAATGGCACTTTCCTATGACTCTAATGGTTTTACCTTCAAAAAATTATTTATAATTTGTGTGTGCTCTTTTGCTACTCTAAGAATAAATATAAACAGGCATACCACAAAAAAGTCACTTGCATTAATATTCAGATGCAACTAACTCTTTCTATGGACATGCATTTAGGTATTATACATATTACAAGAACAGCTAAATAAAAAAAATCATACAATCTACTTTAAGCATCTTACCATGATAATTAAAAAAAAAACAAATAAAAGCAAAATGTTAATTTTATATATCTTCAGCAGTGCTCTTCTTTGTAACCCAAACTGGCCTTAAATTCATGCTCCTCCTGCATAAGGCTTCCACACATGCATTACAAGTGTTTGCTACTATGCCAGCTCATGCTCTTTATTTACAAATCTAAATTCATTAAGTGAAGTATTTGAGATAAGAGAGAGAGAGAGAGAGAGAGA
>LOEQ01003353.1:82124-97126 GCA_001685075.1 Bramus lutescens
ACACACACACACACACACACACACACACACACACACACACACACACACAGCTATTGAACTGCTGTTGAAGCTCAGAAAATTAATATCTACAACCTTGGAACACTAGATGGAGATATTGTGGGTTTTGACCTTGTATGTGGTGTCGCCCCTGTCTGGTTCTCAGTTGTTCAATGTAGTATATTGTTTCACTAGAGCAAGGTCATTGAGGTTCCATTGTTTGCCATCATTCTCTAATGAATTCGAGCTGTCCGAAGAAGCGTTTGAAACACTGAAGGGACCAAATGCTTTATTACTAAAGCTGAATTAAAACAAACCTAAAGCAATGCTTTTAGGGGAAGAAGGGAACTGGGAGCAAATGGACATTCTACATTCCTTCTGTCTTCCTTCTGCTTGAGTACTCAGAGATGAGTTTGTCTTCCAAGAAAACAGCATGAATATCTGAAATTATAATGAGGCAATAAATATATTATGTTGTGGATAGGAAAGCAGAACATGAGATTTTACAATGTGCAAACTCTATGAGACCTGTGATGCCAGCAAAAGACAAAAATTATGTATGTATTTGTATTGATTTTTTTCTTTTAAAACAGGATAACCCAGAAGGTGATATATTTATTCCTGTAAATAATGCAACAAAATGATTTTATTTTCTTTGGAGCTCACCAAATTGGGGAAAAACAAAATCACTGTCCTTTTATTTTTTTAATGACTGTCAAATAACAAATATGTATAACAAACACCTTCAAAATAGATATAGCAATGCTTAGATTTTTATTAGATTTTATCTATTAAATTCATGTTACTGGAAGATGGCTTTAGTTTTACAATCTAGGAACTCTTTCATATACACCTAAGATATATATATATATATATATATCGGTAGCAGTACAAGAGATTGTGCATACTGAATCCTCAATGTTTGGTTCCCAGATGAATAATGTTAGACAAAAACAAGAAGATACTTTTAGAGTCACAGAGCAGAATGCATTCATGCTGGAGATGTGTGTAATTATGTGTAAAATAGAAGTGGACACTTCTATTTAGGTCCTCAGAATTAAGCATTCCACCAAAATGGGGCATAGATCGTTAAGAACTGTTTTCCTGGAAAAAAACTGCTCTGTGGGTAGAGTACTTGTTATACAGGCACCAAACCTGGTTTCTATTCCCAGCACCCAAGGAAAAGGTTGATGTGGAGAGCAATTGCTTCAAAGAGCTCTCTGACTAGCTAGCCTAGAAAATCAGTGAGTCCTAGGACCCAGTAAGAGACTGTCTCAAGAAGTAAGGTAGACAGCTCCAACAGGAATACACCAGAGGTTGACCTCTAACCCCACACACATTAACAGAGAGACAAAGAGACAAGAGACAGAGAAAACAGTCAAGAGATTCACCAGGTGAGAGAGAGACGAGTAGAGATAGAGAAAGGAAGAAAGAGACAGAGAGAGAGAATTGTCTTCCCCTAGTGAAAAATCCAATGTGTGAAAGGTTTACAGTAAGCACGTAGCTTCACGGAAGAAATAACATTAATTGCAGGAACAAGTAAAATATAGAAGCACAACACAGGTGGAAATAGGAGATGTAAATTATTACAGAAAATGAAGGTGAATCCATTTCCTGTTGCTGCTGTAATGAATTAAGCAAGTTGCTTAAAACAAAAATGAACTTTTTTGTCTGAGAGTTGAGCGGACCAGAAGACTTACATGTGTTTTACTGAACTGAGAGCCACTTGCCTTTCTCAGTGTAGACACCACCGTATTCTTGGCCCAAATCCTTCCAACTTCAAAGCTCAGTGGCTACAACAGAAAAAGTACAAGATACATAATGCATAATAATATCTCCTCATTGGAAGGATTCTCATAGATCATGTGATCACAAATCAGAAGTCAAGTTTCCAGAGGAAGGGAAGGGGAGGGGACTGGGGTACAAAGTTACACCTATCTGGACCATATGTTTTGTTTTCCATGCTTGCCAGTGAAGCATCATCATCCTGAGAGGTCTGGCACATGAGAGGCATGCAGTAGGTGTTTGTGACAGTTTAAAAGCAAATCTCTCTCTGGATCATAGAAGGTTTACCATATGACTAAATGTCTCCAATTTATCCACCATATAGCTAGTGCAATGAACAGCAAAAATGAATTATTTCAGCCTGATGGGCTGATATATTGAAATAACATACACAAGATGATTCACAATCCTAGAGGCTAAAAAGTCCAAGATAAAAACAGATTCCATGTCTGTTAAGGAACTTCTTTTTTTCTACTGCGTCCTCTGGCTTCTTAGTCATTTGAAGAGGAGTAGTAACAGGTCTTTGTGTAGACTTCTCTCAGTCCTTTCTCAGAGGAGCTAAGCTAAACCCCACCTCCAGGACCAAATCACTTCCTAAAGCCCTTGCTTCATCATGCATACTCTGGAGGTTAAGATTTCAAGACATGAAATGAGACTAACACAGCATTCAAACCATAGCCCCAAAGAACAAGAGAGGTCAAACAAAGAGTTCCCTCAAGAAAAAAATAACCTGTTTGGTCTCTTGATGCTTGTCTCCCAAATTTATAATGTATTAAAGTGGTGGTTTTAGAATTTGAGGTCTTTGGAAGGTAGTTAAGTCATTGATGGGATTAGTGATTATATTATTTGGAGTCCTCTAGGAATAAATCCAATCAAATGAATATAGTCAAGATGGGGCATTATTAGGTTGGCTTATATGATATGGTTTGAGTAGATGTACATAGGTTTTATCCTGTACAGGCTGAGACTATCCATGAAGTTAGACGGCTCAATAGTCCTAACCAAGGGCTGGGTGTCTGATGTGGGATTCCCCTCTGTATTCAGTGATTACCACTGATTAATAAGGAAACTGCTTTGGACCTATAGCAGGGCAGAACAGAGGTAGGCATGGAAAACTAAACTGAATGCTGGGAGGAAGAAGGCAGAGTCAGGAAATGCCATGTCATCACTGCTGGGAACAGATGACAGACAAAACCTTGTTGGTAAGCCACAGCCATGTGGCAATACAAAGATTAATAAAGATGGGTTAAAATTGAGATGTAAGAGATAGCCAATAATAAGCTAGAGCTAATAGGCCAAGCAGTGATTTAATTAGTACTGTTTACAAGTGGCCTCCGACAACAGGTGTCTACAGAAGTGTAGTGGCATTTCATTTGTATTTTAATAAATAAAGTTTGCCTGAAAATCAGAAAAGTAAAATAGCCACACTGGCCAGTCTTACAGACAAGCAATGACACACACCTTCAATCCCAGTAGCCACAAAGACCACAAAGACATACCTTTAATTCCAGGAGTCACACTAGTTTGCCATAGAAACCAGGCAGTAGTGGTGCATGCCTTTAATCCCAGAATTAGAAAGGATTATAAAATGGGAGGAGACAGCTCTCAGTCTGTCTCATTCTGAGGTTTCCTAGAGGCAGGATCACCATTTTTAGACTGAGATCGAGGTAAGAGCCAGTAGCTGGCTACTTTGCTTTTATTAATCGTCCTTCGCAGGAGTCCTAGAGAATCACAGCTCTTCAGCCTTGTTTTGAAGCTGAAAAAGCAGGGTTCTGACATCAGTGAGAGAGTGGTGCAGTAGCCAAGGCTGCAAGAGGGTAGGTGTCATCACGAATAGGACATATGAACTGCCAGCAGGATGAATGAATTTACCAAAACAACACAAATGTAAAGGAACAAAGCTCTTGTCCTCAGATATCCTTTCTGGACAGCCACTGGAAGATACAACCTCATGGAGAGTGAGCCTTCATACTTCAAACAGCCTAATCAAGAAACTCCCCGACAGGATTGCCCAGTGGCTTGTCTCTTACTCGATTTCAGATCCAGTCCAGCTGACAGTCAAGAGTAACTGTCATAGGACTTTTGTGAAAGAGACTTGAGGAAACATCTTCACCCCTTTGCCATGTGAGGCACATGGAAGATGCCATCCACGAGGAATAGGCATTTACCAAATAAATGTCAAATCTCATGGCAGCTTGATTGTGTACTTCCCAGCCTTGAGAGCTGGGAAAAGCAAGAACCCCCCTGATGTTTCTAAGAGCAGTTCAATGTTCAGATGGCTTTAGACACTAGAACTAAGCTTGTCTGAAGAAAGCTATTTGCTCCACAACAGATCAGGTGAAGCAGTGAGCTACTTTCCTCCGCTCTTTGCCCTCTTGCTTTTCTTCATTCCAAAGCAGGAAGAGCCCCCATAACACATGGACGTTCACTCTGTCAAACTCCTCCTTTTGCTAAAATTCACTCTAATTTTCTGTTTTATTCTGCCAAGAATACCTACATCTCATTATTAGAAATGAACCAATATTTTCCTACCCTTTTAACATGCATCAAAAATTTAATCAAAATAAGACATAAGTAAGACAAGAGACAGGTAGAAGTCTATGCCATTTTCTCTCATCCTCATAGACTTGGTTGAGTGTCCTGAACATGTAGGAATGTGTTTATTTGCATGGTTGCTACTGTAATATATAACGGTGATTTAATGTTAAGATGGGGAGAAGTCTGGATAGAATCCAAGTTCTCATTTTAGAAAGGGCATTGCTTGGAATTAAATCCACAAGCCTAAGTGTGTCTTAGAATTTAATTATGCTTCCTCATGAAATGCCCCTGAATGTCCTCAGACCTAATCAGTCCTAGTTGCTGCAATGCAGAAAAATGCAGAAAAGAAACATAGAAACCCATGAGATTAAATGTTTTTCTTGATAATAGTATCCAATGAAGTTTACGCTTTCTAAATTTCCCCTGTAAATATGTCAGCACTTCTGCCACTACTCTCTTTTTTTAATCCCCAAGCACCAAGGTCAATAAAACATTTGGAAGAAATGAATATGCTGTACATATCCAAAGATATACTGTGTGCATCTGAACAAAAGACTTGTAGTGCGCCATTTTATTGAACTCTTATTTCATTTCGAGAGCTGAGAGGGGAAGAGGACCGCAGCAGATCCATCAAGTCCATGGGCTTTACTATTTACTTTAGTCATAAAGAGCCAGTGGCATGATGAGGGCTCTCGACCGTCGGAGCAACTCAGCTTGTCAGTTCTAGAAAATGAAATTTTTATTTATGGAAGTTGTAAGCTCTAGAAATGATATGTATGATTTTCTGCTCCTGCTGATTTATAGATTTAATGAATTAGTCATCACTAAGTTGCAGCCTCATGCTTTTTTCTCTTTAGAAACCAAGTTTTTTTGTTTATTTTTTAAATGTAGGGGAGGAGAGGCTTTTTTGTTTTTCTTTTTAAAGAGACAAGAAGAAAAAAATCTGATTTAAATGCTTAAACTTTCTTGAGGAATGAAAATGAACAAATCACAGGGTTTCTAGATTTACCTGGAAGCTGTCACTGAGATGCTGTATATCCAAAAGAGGAGTTCTAGACTTGAGTTCTTCTCAGACATGTGACATAAATTTACCCACTTTGTGAACATTTTTGCATTTTGAATTTTGAACAGGTTTACATCCATTGCAAGAGTGTCAGGAGTTCAGAGCAATGTTCCTAGACTGCATGCCTTTATTATGTTACATGGTTTTAAACAGACCATTTGAACTTGAAATTGTCACACATATTATTTAAATAAGAACAAAATAAGTCAATGTGCTGCTTCCTTAAGTTGAAGTTGTTCTTATGGATGCCTTCTAGTTGAGTGTTTCTTTGTACAAAATTAACACTTAATGCCACTTTATTGACTAAAACACAGGGAAGTAATCTTAAGAGAAGGATGCTTATCTTTATTCAAGCTGTTAATTGAACAAAAGCATGCTTGGGTTCCTTATTTAATATTTTTCAATGATACAATTTGTGAACAATTTGTATTTCCTTTTCAGTTAAGTTCTTAGCAGGAGCGTAGGGTAAGGAAATTCTATATGCTAGATCATATAAGAAATGCTGGAGATCCTGCTCTTCGAAGATGAAGCAGAATTTGTTTTCAATGAGTTCGTAGATTAGAGAAAGTTGCAAAACTTAACTGGATAAATAAGCATACAGTGCCTGTAATGATACATATCATAAAGCAAATCACCTAGGAAATACAACAGAGGGCAACTATTTAAGGAATGTGAGCACCCAGTGAGACTGTAAGAGAAATTCTCCCAGGGACGCTGATGTGATTTTATTCATAGAGAAGGTAAAAGGGGCACTGGAGGGAGCAAGGGCAAAGGTGCTGAGGTGGGACAAAGGCGCACAGAGTCATCAAGATGAAAGACTAGTTTTGCAAGTGTTCAGGAAGAGAAGCGTGAGGAGAGGAAATTGAAGAGTACATTGCAGACAGTACGTGGCCTTCTAAGTCATGATGGTGTATTTAGGTTTTACTTTTAGAAGAAGTAAAACAATAACCTATAAAATGTAAATGAAAGCAAAACAATGTTAAGGAGAAGAACGCTACCAGCTTTGTGATTTGTGAGCCGCTTTGAGAATAGAAATACCCTTAAGACAATCCACTGTACACTTGCAATGATTAAGATTGGCAATAGCTTCCTTCTGTTGTTGTGCAAACACTATGCTCTAAAGCTGCTTAGGGGAATAAAGGGTTTATTTCATGTTAGAGGTCAAAGTTTGACATTGAGAGAAGTCATAGTAGGAACTCAAGCAGGAACCATGCATGACTATTGCTTTCTGGCTTGCTTCCTCATACTTAGGTAGATCTTTATGCAGTGCAGAATTACCTGTGCAGGGATGGATGTAGCCCTCAGTGGTCTGGCTCCACCAACATCAATTAATGATCCAAACAGCCTGTGTAGATAGATCTACTCATAGGTAATTTTTGTCTGAGCAGTCCCTCAACTGACACTGCTTTCTCAGATTGTATCAATTCGAGAGTCAACATTAACAAGGATAAGACTATATTTTTTAATTACACATAAATGATGGGCATGGTCGACCAGTAAGCTAGAATTAACCAGATCAGCTCAATACAACAGATTTAGTTTAATAATTGGAAAAAGAGGAAACTCACACGACTGGGGTCCAGAGCGGACAGGGAAGAGAGCAAGGGCATCTGGATGTTCAGGTTTATCTTCCCTGGCCCCAGGAGGTCACGCCCTAGCCAAATGTGATTGGCTGAACTTCCCCATCACATAAATCTGTGTTTACTCAGAAATTCTACCTAAATACAGAAAATACTGCACCATAATAATAATAATAATAATAATAATAATAATAAATATCTTATTAAAAGAAAAGACTATGGTGTTATAGGACGCTGCTTGTTTGTTCCTGGTAGCTTAGCCCTGAAATAATCACTCAGAAACCATATTATTGGCAGTACTGTTTGGCCAATAGCTTATATAACTATAAGATAACTCTTATATCTTAATATAACAAAACTGGTCTTAAATTTTTATCAATAAACCAAGATCCATACAAATGCAAATTATTCATCTATATACCATATCCCCCTTTATATATAAATAAATATTCATAAACAATATTTGTGAATATGAGCATAGTTTTCTCCAAACTGCTTCCAGCTTTTTGTTGGGAAAAGTAAATTTTGGGGGTGTTCACTGCAACCTTTTGGGGGTCTTGGTCTATCAAACCACGTTAGTCTGGAAGCATTTCATAGCTTCTCATCCTTTGTGGAAACAAAAAAGACCATTTTTTTCCCAAAGCAACATATCCTTAGACCCATATTTTAAAATCAAGATACATTTAAAGTATATATGTTGGCTTAACTTAGCAGTCCATAGAATCAAATGTCTCTCTGCAGTCAAAAAATTCAAACAAAGCACAATAATATACATAATCTAGACTGACTGTATGTATTCCATCTTTGCATGGTTATTTTCTTTATTCCTTTAATCTATGGCTGTCTGTATTCTGTCTCTTTAAAGTCTTTACCATTTTTAAATCATTTGCTTCTTTTTATATCTGTCTATATTCTTTTTCTTTTCTCTCCCAAGCCTGTGTACATTTATCCAACACTATTACCCATTTAGAGGTCTTTTCCATCTGAATTTTTCTTTATTGTGTATCTGTAATCCTTTTCTGACCAAGATAGCTTCTTGAATTGCTAAGTGCTTCTTAAAATCCTAAGCAGCAGCATTGCTAAGGCAAACAAGGCCCTGCCTGCTTGCTCTGTCCAGTCCAACATGGTGGAAGTCCGTTCACTGCCTCTGAGACTGCTGGGTAGGAGCAATCCTCATCACCTCAACTCTTACAATCAAACCAGTTGGTCCATGCTGCCACCAAGAAACTTGCAGCATGCTGTCCACAAGCCCCGTTTAAATGCTTTTGGCCTCCTGAAAGAGTCAGAGTTCATGCTTCATGCTGGCAGCCTGGCCCAGAAAGCTGCAGTTTCAAAACTGCACAGCTTTTTTTTTTTTTCTACCACTGAATCAGGAAAATCTCTCAACTTTTTTTTCAAGAATTCCTTCCCAAACTCTCTCAGGTGGATTTTAGTTGGCCATGCTGGGCACCAATTTGTTGAAGAAGGCTCCTTGTTTGTTCCTGGCAGCTCAGCCCAAAAATAATTACTCAGAAACCATATTATTTGCAATACTATTTGGCTAACAGTTTAAGAGTATTTCTGGATAACTCATATCTTAATTTAACCCATAACTATAAGCTGTAGCTTACCAGTTAAAGGTCTGGTGTCTGGTGTCTGTCTCTGACAGAATGGCATCTCTCTGACTCCACCTTCTTTCTCACAGAATTCAGCTTAGTTTTTCCTATATTCTGCCCTGCACAGGTCTAAGACAGCTTCTTTATTAACTAATGCTATTCACAGTATGGTGCAGGAGGTCCTTTTGTCTATATATTGCCATTATTGATTAATAAATAAAGAAAACTGGCTTGAGCCTGTGATAGAGTACAGCAGAGCCAGGCAGGGAAATGTAAACTGAATGATGGGGGAAAGAAGGGTGAAATGAGAGATGCCATGTAGCCCTGCCAGAGACAGACACTGGAACTTTAGCTGGTAAGCCACAGCCTCATAGCAATACACAGATTAATTCAAATGGAATAAATTAATATGTAAGAGCTAGCCAATAAGAAGCTAGAGATAATGGGCCAAGCAGTGATTTAATTAACACAGTTTTTGTGTGATTATTTCAGGGCTAAATGGCCGAGAACCAGCAAGTAGCTCTCTCTTCCTACAACAGCATACAGAGGGGAATCCCACATCACTATGGGAAGAATCTGGGTCAAAGAAGCTTCATCACCATTGCAGTGATGAAGAAATAGTGCTGATTTGGGTAGGAATGGTGACAGTAGAAATTCATAGAAGTAGATTAAAGTGTTTCAAAGAAAAATAATCAAAATGATCAATGAGAAATGAAGTGATAAGAAAAAGTGAAGGATCAAAGTTAAACTCTATTCAAAATATCATTGTCATAGAAGATAAAAAGTGGAGAAGGGTGAGGCTACTGTCATAGATCAAAACAGAATAAAGAGACTTAAAAAGAAGAAGCAAGTTTAATTGGATCCTAGATCAAAAGGAAGAGTGGGATTTCCAGCCATGCCAAGTAGTTGGCAGACCTTTTGCACAAAACGCTTTATATGAAACTTGATTCTCTTGTCAAACCAACTATTTCAGAGATCCAAGAATGTGCCCAAAACAAACAATCAATTCAGACAATTGGTTTCTGAGAAGTTGTTAGGTTTCAGGAGAGAACAGTGGTAGGCTGTGGCTATCCTGCCTGACGGACTACTGTCCCCCCGGCTCTGGGGATGGGCTGGTTCTACCCGAGATGCTCTGTCTCTGGAAACTAGACAGGATTGAATTCATATGAAATGGAGAGAAAATTTTACTACACAGGCCTTGACAGTAAAGGAAAACATTCTAAAAATATTGAGGGGTGGGGAGTGGGGAGGGAAGCCTGAGAAACCGGAGGTTTGGGACATAGTTAGGAAGAGTAGGATACCAGTACTTAGAAAGAGTTTAAAGAGGCAGTCCCAAAAATAAAAGCATTATTAAAAAGCTATATACAAATTCCTAACTGACAGAGGTATTGTACATAGGCAAAGGAGACCTGTAGGGCTCAGGCCTTCCATACAGCACTGGCTGACTCAGAATCAGTATGCATGCATATGAAGGGTACTTACCATGAGGCAGACCAATAACGCCCCCTCAAACACAAGGGTTTGTTCTTAGAAGATGGCATGTTCATTGATTTGAGCTGCACCCATGGCTAGGCAACTAACTGTTAAGACATGCTTACAATGAGTATTCCCCAAAGAGTATAGGCTAAAAGCTAAAGTGAAGAATATAGATATAACTAAGCTGATATATTATTACCCACATACTGTAAAAGGGTATGATCTGTAGGTTAACTCCTGGCAACTTAATATAACAGTAAGAAACAAAACCATTTCATTGTCATTCTGAGAAGTAATAGACCCAGAATCCAGACTCTTCAGGAGATTTTCAGCAAAATGTCACCTTTAAGCCAGGTTTGGTAGAGCATTCCTATAATCCCAGTATTGTAACACTGAAGTACTGGGTCATAATTCAAGGACAGCATTGCCTACATAAAAAGTTCCAGGCCAGGTGGGCTAGATAGCAAGACCCTAGAAAAAAATCCACTTTCCAACAAAATTTGCAAAGCATACAAAGAAATAGAGAAACAAACAATACTAGAAGGAATTACTTTTTAATCAATAAAGCTACCGTGGGGTCCGAAGTACTAGTTGCAGAGGCCAGACACTTCAAAGAAGCTGTTACAGGGCATAAGAATGAAGCAAGGGAACTGCAATACAAATTAGGATAAAATGTACTAAATGTGATTTACCAGGTAAAGGCTCTGGATTAAAAAGGAAGAAAACATATAAAAGTACCAAATAAAAATACTAGATTTTGGCCAGCTTAGTCTACATAGAGAGTTCCAAGACAACCAAGGCTACTACATAGGAGATCTTGTCTCATAGAAATGAAAGGGAAAAAATCATCCAAAACAAAAAAGAAAGTGTATTAATGGATATAAATTAATAGTAAGTAAAAAAATTCTAAATCAATATCCTGAGTTTATGATATTATTCTGTGAACATTTCTGTGGATTTGAAATTTTCCAAATTTAAAAACTGGAAGATATGGGTCAATCAGATGGTCTGTGAGGAGAGACTCTTGCTGTATAAGCTTGGAAATGTGAGTTCAATCCCCAGAACTCATAGAACTAGGAAGGAAAGGCCCTATTCCACAAAATTGTCATCTGCCATCACATATGTGTGTGCTCATACACATATACAAACATACACACACACACACACACACACACACACACACAGAGTAAAAATCCATAGATAAATTCTAAAACCTTGAATGGCAGAGCAACTCTTTGCAAAGTTGGTTTAGCTAGGACATATGTGAAGATGAGAGAAGGTGACTGATCGGCCGGGCTATGCATCACCTCAGACTCTCAGGGACAGGACAGGGAGGAGGGATCTCAAATGCCTCAAGGTTAAGCCCTGATTCTTTGGGGAACACTTAACCAGGGAGCACCATTAAATGGAGCTGGCGTAGCAAACTGCCAAGTGCTGCAGACAGAGACTGCATGAGATGAAGACAGAAGAGTGTCGGCTGCCTTTGACAACCTAAAGATTGTTACTGACATTAATTAGAGCCATTTCTGTGAAACGATGACAGGAGGCAGAAAAGGGGACGTTTAAGTGAGTGAGCGGAAAATGAGATGGCTGTGGGCTTACCCAACCTCCCAGAGCAGAAGCACTCTGTGAGAGAAGGCATGGACTAGGTGGCAGCGGAAAGGAGATTTGGATAGAGCAGAAATTCAGATAAATGTGCTTATTTACATTTGCTTTTAATGTGGTATACTAGAAGGTGTTTTTTTGGGGGGTTGTGGAAAAATAAGTAATGGGATAAAGAAAGAGAAAAGGGAAAAAAAGAGAGAGAAACGAAAGCCCAGAGAGATGGCTACCCAGAAAAGGAAGGTGACTTGAACCCAACAGTTGTCAATTCCCCTGGCTCTTCCAGGGAGGACTTTTTTTTTTCACCCTACACCTTAAATAATTGCTAAAGAAAGTATCCATCAGGCTTAGCAGAAGTCTGAGTACCTTCCAACATCTAGAAGACAAAGATCTGTGGGAAATAAATGCCTTTGTATTAGAAGTGTTTGCCTTTCCTTATGATATGCTTCAGACACATGATTCTCACACCTTCACACACACACTCTACTGCCCAAGCCAAGCAGCTTGGTATTCAGTGCTGTAATTTGCACACAGACCCACACGGACACACACACACACGGACACACACACACACACACACAGAGAGAGAGACAGAGAGAGACAGAGACAGAGACAGAGACAGTGACAGAGAAGGAGAACACTGAAGTTGAGTTTGCCATACACTACTGACTAGTTTCCACTGGTACAATAGTCAAACATCTGAAAACTGGCATAGCTCAGTGCAGATTCTTTCCCTACACAGTCGCCCTTTTTCTCCTCCACCATCATACTTAAGAGCAGCAGAACTCTCTTAAGGAGGGAGGATTCATTTCATCATTTTCCAGTCAGCGCTCACAGGTACTCACGTTCTGCTTCAAATTGATTTGTTTTGGTGTTCAACTATGTAAAAACACTTCCTTCTATAATCAGATTCTAAAATTCCTTGGAAAGATAATTCACCAGCCTTCTGCAAAATTGGCCTTTTTTGTAGCATTAGCTTGCATATAGTCGTACTCTGGTGCAGTATAATTAATGCCAAGTGTATTTGTTCCTGGTAAACCTCAACAGTTTTCTCTGTAAGAAGGACGCTTGTAGAGCAGCCAAAAATCTTTCGTCTGCGTAAAAACACAGGTGTGTGTTAGCAGCTATTATTATAAACTGGAACATCTGTGAGAACGCCTGACTTTCAGCCTTTGCCTAAAATCCAGATGCAATTCCAGGGCTTCACCTACCCCCTAACCAATTCCAGTAAACACTGGTTGAAAGGGTAAGCCAATATTCTTGCCTGCTTTGGAGAGTCCTCCAATTTAGCTTTTAGGGAGGAACTTCCAGAACCTGAGAAAATGTTTTTTGAAGATTTGATCAAGAAGACATATGGTAGTCTAGCATGACAAGACATAAAATTTTATTGCTTTCCTTCTCCCTTCTTAGTGACATGGCCCACACTTCACATTGTTTTGTTTGCTTGATTCTTACTGTGTTTAAAAGTCAGTAACATACATGCTTATGTCAACAGACTCGGAAGAAAATTAAGAGGAAATTGATTCACATGGTTCCATAAAGTGTATAGTACCAATCTGAATATTTACCTAAATAATTTGAACATAATATCAATATAAGAAATATTCTTAAGTGATAATACTCCTGTTAGTAGAAAAGAAAACTAGACTTTATTCTCTTTATATTAACATAGTTATTGGTCTATATATCTACTGAATAGACACTTAAAATAGTCTGGTAAGCTAGTTATAAATACACATATTGTTGTTTTTTAATTAATTTGTTTATGATTTGCATTTGTGTGGAGAAGCATTGATGGAAAGTTCAGATGACAACTCATGAAGTACTTTCTTTCCTCCAACAGTGTGGCTTTTTAGACATAAGCCTTGATTCAGATCATTGGGCTTGGTGACACCTACTTTTCCTAGCTTCCATAGCAGTCCCTGAAGTGTAAAGCTAATGTGAAATCTCCTCTAGTGTTCTAGGTGGAAAAAAATGCCAGTATTTTTAAATACTTCAGAGCAACCAATTATGTCCTTACTGTACTTGTTACATTTTGATGATACATAAAAAGAGTTTTGAGAGCTAAATTTAAAAAAAAATTCCAAAGACAGTCCGAAAGAGAAATCAGATTAAGTGCAGTAAGAATAGAATGGCTGAGTTAAATACTAATGAAACTGATGTCCAATGGGAGGATGGTTGGGCAGCCAATAGAGAAAGGTATACATCCTCAGAGATAATCAAGACAAGCTGAGAAATGCCAAGAGTGATGGAGCACCAACAGAAATCATCTGTCATTTTGCAAAGCCTTTGAAAAATGGCCAGAAGCCCATTAGGTCAAGACACAGCGTGTAATGATAACTGAAACCTAGCAGCAGCCTGGAGGATGGCAGACTTCTGAGCATGGAAAACATGCCCTGGGTATTCAGACTCCATGGCCAGAGAAGACAGTGGTCTGGAGAAGTTTGCTCCCTTTTCCTTATGAAGATGTAACAACAACAAACACATAATGTACAAAGCAAGATCTAAGTTTACTACACATGCAACAGCCTGACATCTTGATTTTAAAATCTCAGGCTCTGTGTTTTTTCCTAGCAGCCTAGATGGATGAAAGCAGTGGGATAGTAAGATACTGTGTGCTTCCTTTCTTCATGATTGGCTGAAGGATGCTGCACACATTTGCAAGTTAAGACTCTAAGGGATACCTTGCTTTTTGGAGCCCACCAGCTATGCAGAGGAGACCCACTTCATTTAGCAAGGACACATACACATATATTTTTATGCACTACTGTTCTGACAATTTCCAGCACATCTGGAGCTTAAGACAGACAGCTATTGTCTGGCAGTTTAAAAGGTTCAAAGTCTGAAATAAAGCTCATTGCTTGAAGATCAAGGCATCAGAAAAACTGTTTTGTTGTTTAATTTTCCTGCTTTTTGATGTTGCTTAAAATGGCTGTTTTGCTTCTTTCTCCAGTATGGAAAACTATTAATGGTAGTTTCATCATTTTCTCATTGATTCTCTCTAAATCTGATTCTTCTTCATCTTTGAAAGGCTGAAAAAAATATCAAAAAAACTGGGTGGAGCAGTGTTGTGGGAGAATTGTCTGTATTCTGTCAATCATGTATTTTAATAAAACGCTGATTGGCCAGGCAAGAAGTACAGACAGGTCACCCAGACAGGAAGTAGATGAGAACTGGAGAATGCTGGAAAGCAGGAAGCCCATTCCTCGCAGTCCAGCCCAGACCACCAAAGAGGCAACATGTGACCTGCCAGGCTGCCAAAGGTACTGAACCACATGGCTAACATAAATAAGAATAATGGGTTAATAGAAGCTACAAGAGCTAATAAGTAGCCTGACCTAATGGGCTAATCAGTTTTATAACTTA
>LOEQ01003353.1:97158-130000 GCA_001685075.1 Bramus lutescens
ATCTCTGTGTGATTTTCTTTGGGACTTGCCGGCTGTGGGGTACCGGGCAGGATGGAAACCCCAACGAGCCGCCCCCCTCATGTTACAGAGCAGGAGGCTTGCTGTGATCTTTCCTGTCCTAGAAATATCAGAGAAGCTACAGGATGAAGGCTCATGTACACAGCTGCTTAAACATGGCCTGATCAAGCATAGCACCCATAAGCATGCTAGCAAGAAATGAAAATTTCAGCCCTAGGCAAAAAATACTGTCAATTAAAGAATGCTGAGAGAGAAATAGTCTTCCTCAAGGAAGGGCCCCCAAATTGAAATAATATAGATATAGATAGATAGATATAGATATGAAACATAACACAGAGGTTATAACACACACATATATGCATATGTATATATGTATGATGTATATATAAACAAATAAAAATTAAAAAGTATATTTAAAATGGAAAGGGGAATTGGTTGATAATCAAGAATAATATTGCCATCTGCATGTTGGCCAATTAGCACCCACAACTGCACACACAACCTTCAGTCATGCATTCTATATCCCAGTATATTTGCACATTCTGGCAACCACAATATGAACATTGTAAGGTTCATTCTATGTATTCTGACACAAAACCCCAGTGGTGAGCATAGCTAGCAAAGAGTATTAACCTTAGCTGTGTGTGTGAACCAGCCCTCAGAGGTAAGTGTATAAATCAAGCTGATATCACCGCCCAAGCCTTTCTAAACTGCAGAGGGGAGGGGCTTGGTCATGTAAAGCAAAAAAGGGGTTCCTGGGTAACTGAGCCACCGGTGTTGGAGGTCCTTCTGTCTATGTGTTGATTTTATTGGTTATTGAATATAGAAACTTCCTTGGCCTGTTGACAGTACAGAAGTTACGTAGGCGAGGAGGATTGGACTGAATGCTGGGAGAAAGAAGGGTGGAGTCAGGGGACTCCATGGATCCGCTGCTGGAGATAGATGTGCTGAAACTTTGCTGGTAGTCCACAACCTCATGGTGATACACAGATTAATAGATATGGATTAAATTAAGATGTAAGAGTTAGCCAATAAGAGGCTAGAGCTAAAGGGCCAAGCAGTGTTTTAATTAATACAGTTTCTGTGTTATTATTTTGGTTCTGGGCAACCAGGACAAACAAGTGGCTCCCTCCCTCCTACAAGTCACATTCAAAAAATTGAGACCAGCAGTAAGAAAAGCGATAATAAAAGTAGGTTAGGGCTGCAGAATCTAGAGTTTGGCCTTTTGAATGTCTGTCTCCTCTGCTGCAAAGAGGTGCATGTCTCCTAGAGAAAGATCTTGGCATACACATCATGCTTTTCTTCACACAATTTCTAATGAAAGTTTTAAGCATCAGACGCAATACAAGTGAAATATTTAGATGTTTAGGGCAGGGTGCTTCAGACTGCATAATAAAGTAGACTTTTATTTGACTTCTCCAACTAAAAATAATGTTCCGTGAGTTCCTCAGGTTTTGGAAGTGAGTTCATGAACGTGGCTAACAGAAGGCTTGTTTTTGGTTTGTTGAATTAAAAAAAAAGTAGCAGCAGTGATCGTTTTTGTACAACTCCCCATTCAAAGTTTTACCAATTTCCCATCCACAAGAGGAATCTGTTTCCCTCTTCTGAATCTGGTTATGAATTTTGACATTTTCTAATAGTCAGTGTGGTGTTATTAATTAGTAAGGCCTGTAGGAGGCTGTAGGTTATGAGGGAAATGTCAAAGCACTTACAGACTTCTTTATTCTTGTCTTCTTCACAAGTATATAAACTACCCGACTTTAAGAATCCCAGTATTACTCCAGGATGTCATAGCTGCTCAGTATGGTTGCTAGGAGGATAAGCAGATGCTCTTGTGTCCCTTTTACAGAACATTCAGGAATCTGACTCAGGTTATACCTGAAGAAACAGTATACATGTTCTATACCTGAAAATGATTCCTGAAAAGTGGAAAAGAAAAGTATATTTTCTTGGATGAAGATGCTTTCACTTTATAATGACAAAAATGAGCGTAATTAATTACTGATTTAAATTTAGAGAAAGCCTGTCTGTAATGTTGGGATTACAACAAATGTATTGTTTGCATTTGTGTTAGAGTTTTCCCACTTTAGTAGCTCCCCCATAATTTAATGCTTTTTCTGGGACATTTATTCTACAAAATGAATAAACATTGGGACATAACTCTGCTGGGTATACTGTGAACTCTGTAAAGTTCACACCAATTTTTTTTTATCTTAGTTTTCCTGATCTAAGATTATCCCCATTAAAGACAATTTGGAAGAGCTATTTTATTTTGAAATTAATTGGCTTCTTTCCTATAATTAGGCAGATTGTCTGTAATCTATATTGCAATCTGAAATAGACAGCCATTGATACCCATGTGCATTTCTGAGTGCTGTTCAAGCACACTGTTAGAACTCTGTTCCGCTCAACAAGAAGACACTGCTGGAATAGTTAGAAAAGCGCAATTTCCAAGAAGGGTTCATGTCAATCATTCTTACTATCTGGAGACAAATGGAGACATAATTCGTTTTTTTCTTATGCAAATCCTTTATTATGTGGGCATCATTCTGAAGGTTCTGTAGGTGTGGTACATGTGAGCACATCAGCTTTAAGTGGCAAGTGTTAATGAAGTGGGCACTACACTCATCTCCCGTGGGCATGTCTTCTTGTTATTTTTAGCACAGCCATGTTTTTTCCCTTAGAGTTGCAGCTCATTGGTGACATTCAGTGTCAGTTCAGAACTGACCGATTTATCAAAATCTTGGCATGAGAGAGGTTGCTGACCAAGGCTAGAAAGAAGGCTCCTCATTTCTACAGATGTCACTGAATGTGCAGTCAGAAGTAGTCTCTGAATTTGGCCACACTTCTGTAGTTCAAAAGGCCAAAGTTTAGGGTATCTCTTTTGACATTTTTCTAATTTTAATCACATATCTCATAATTCTTCCTTTACAAGTCAGGATGTGAGGGCCTGCTAATTCAGTATGGGAATGTGAGGAAGGTAAAACATTAGAATGTTCAAAAGTCTAAAGCAGTAATTGTTTTTTCACACAGCTCATGACCAGTGGCTGACTTCAGGAAATTATTAGAAAGGAAACATTGGGGACACACACACACACACACACACACACAGTGTGTGTGTGTGTGTGTAAAATCAGGAGGATGGCAAGATGAGGCAAAGTGCTTGCCACACAATTAAGAAGACCAGAGATAGGATGCTCTGAGTCCATTCAAATACTATGTGGGCATGATGGCTTACATGTAATTCCAGCTTTAGCAGAGGAACATAGAGAACTTTCAGAGCAAGAACAAAACTGGTCAGGGAAAAGTAGACATGTTGGTAAGTTCTAGGATTAATTGGGAGATACAACCTCAAAAATAAAGTGGAAGAGTAACTGAAGAAGGTTTTCAATAGCAATCCAAGACCCCTTGTGCACATGCATCCACCCATGCATGAAGAAAAGAGACAAATGTATTGGGAAGCATGTTGCCTTTTGTACTTTCCTGAATAGATCTAAAGCATACTTTGTATGTGGTTAAATCATACGACTGCCAAAGAAACTCACTAATCTGTCCTGCTTGTTTTGTCCTCTATAGGATGCACAAGTCGTGGGAAGTGTGAAGTTTTACTAAAGGAAACAAGATATAAATGGAAAACTGAAAATACTTCTGAAATTTGATTCTAGCATTCATTCAGAGATCTAGAAAATCTCTATCCAGAAGGGCAACTGATAACTGTCAGCTGGGACATTAACTTAGAAAGACATGGACTCTGTACTGCTCGGCCATTTGCACTGAGAAACTCCAGAAAGTACTAAAATTTCTCCACAGCACCGGAGTTGACTTCTTTTACTGCCCTGCTGGTGAGGCTGTAAATTCAGTTGATTACAGAATATTTGAGAAACCAGCTGGTTATGTGTTCCTTCTTTCCTGAAGACTGGATGCTGTCTTGAGTTTCCCCTTTATGACCCTAGTTCAGAGGCAGCGATCTATCTACTGTGTTTGAATTTTACCCACCCACCCAAACTTGGGAGAACAGAACAAGACCATGGAGTCAGTAATTACTAGTGTCTAAGCACAAGGGGCTGTCCAGCAGACCAAATTTGATCACCAGGTTTTTTTCTTTTGTCGTCTTCAAACCAGTAATGACTTTAACATATTTAAAGGATACAAACAAAAACATAGTATTTTATAACATCTAAAAATGATGTATTATTTAACATCCACTCAAGATATTTTAATACAGACATGATTTTTTAAATGTATGAGATATGATTATCTCTGTAACATAATGGGAGAAATGAGCACTTATGAAAGAGACCCTGAGGCCCTCTTGCCTAAAATTGTTCATCTCTGGTCTATTCTGGACTGAATTATGTCACTCCTAGATTTATATGTTGAACCTCTGACCCTTAGTGTGACTGTATTCCAAGACAGGGTCTTTAAAGAGGCAATTAAGCATGAATGAGTTCATTAGGGTGGGGCTTCCATGGGCCCTGTGTCTGCCTAAGAGGAAGTGACTCAGTACATATGGTTGTACAGGGAGAACATCACACAGCAAACAACGACACAGGCAAGGAGTCCCTGCAGGCCAATAAAGAAGGTGTCTAGAGAGGAAATGAAATGGAATGGGTTTGGCTGATGTCAGCTACCCTCCACCACTGTGAGAAACTAAATTTCTGTTCTTTAAGTAACCCACTTTATGGTAAATTTATCAGCACAGCCTTACCACACTAAAGTATGGTCCTCTATAAGAATGTCTGGCAACTCTTGACCTAGGGGCAAGGCTATCAAACTTTTAAAATTACAAACTTAGCCTAAGTTCGACAGTGTTTTTATTTGGTATTATTCAACCCGAATCAGGAGTCCAAGTCTACAAAGGAAGAACCTTGCTGCTTGTGGAGAGATCAACTTTGGACAGAGCTCGTTGGCACATGGCTGAAATCCCAGCACTCAGGAAACTGAGGCAGGAGGATTACCACAAACTCAGGGCCAGCCCAGGTTACATAGTGCGCCTTCATTAATAAAGAAAGGAAAACTCAACTAAACTAAAATAAACAGAATAAATAAACTTCAGTGTAGACGGCAGCACCTCTGTGACTAAAGCCTTATGTAGCTGACTCAGGTCTGAGTTAAAGCCTTTTCTCTGTACCCACACAGCTATGGTCCTATGCATGTGCATGTTGGGGGCACGAGTATGAGGGGACACATGGCCAGTACCCCTGCTTTTGTCTAGTCTGTCTACCAACTCAGACTTTGCTATTTTCCTTAGGAAACAATGATGTCTTTTGAGTAGATGTGTATTGTTCTTTTAATTATGTTCTGCTGATTATCTAAAGTTGCTTTTTCCATATTTTAGAATCCTTTGAATTTTTAAATTAATGATTTTTGAATCAAAATTGTATTTCAGATGGCTGCATTTATTGTACATCCACATGTTATCTTACATGTCCCCCCTTTTTTTCTTTTTTTTTTTTTTAATCAGGATCCATTCATCTGTGCCAGAGAGACAGAAATATAGCCCAGAGGTGGTTGATAAACAAATCAAGGCAAAGCTGGCTATTGAGACAGAGTGCTTTCCAGAAGTGGAAACTTCAGGCTGTTTTTGAGTAACAAAGAAAGCAGAAATGCTGCCTGTGGTCAAGTCTAATTAAAAAAAAAAACAACAACAAAAACAGAGTACCAGCCTACATCTATAGTCCTAGCTACATAAAGGCTGAGTGGCAGAGGATTGCTTGAACCCAGAAATGGTGAGGCCAAACTTAGAAAATAGGGAAGGATCCTATCTCTAAAACCAGCAACTGCAATAAAGTATCCTTTATATGCATTCAGTTACAATGAATGTATGCATGTATACACACACATATGTACACACAAACACACACATACGTAAACAATATGTAATGATCTACTTTTCTTGTTCTTATACTCAGAAAATCCAGGAGCTGGATTTCAGACTTGGTAATCACCTGTTCCAGTTCATACCCAGCTTAGGGCTCTTATCACTGGGATGAAACACCATGACCAAAGCAACTTGTGGAGAACAGGGTTTGTTTCAGCTTATACTTCCAGGTAACACTTTACCACTGAGAAAAGTCAGAACAAGAATTCAAACAGGGCAGAAACCAATAGACAAGAGCTGATACAAAGGAGTGTCGTTTACTGGCTTACCTCTCGTGTATTGCTCAACCTGCTTCCTTATAGAGCCTAGGACCACCAGCCCAGGCATGGTACCATCCACAGTGAGTTGGTCCTCCCCATTATTCACGAATTAAGAAATTGCCTTACAGCCAAACCTACTGGAGGCATTTTTTTTTCAATTGAGGTTCCTTTCTTTTTGATAACTCTAGCTTGTGTCAAATTGACATAAAACTAGCCAGTGCCATCAATCCCTTGTCAACGTGACACACAAACATATCACTGTTAAGCCTTTCCTTAACTGAAGCTTATTCTTCCCCAAGATTGCACATATCAACATAACTATGTAAATGTTCCAAATTTTAAAAGTTCCACATCTTTAAAAATTCAAACACTTAAAAAAAAAAATCAGTGTTTTTCTGCTGCACCTGGGCTGCACTTCCACAATATCTTCTTGTAAACCCTTTTCTCCCCCGTGCCCAACCTCAGCTTCTCAGTGTGACCCCTTAAATTCTGGGCCTTCAAGGCTTCTGAGGAGACTCCTTCACCAATGGCCTCTCCTTGCCTCTCGCAGTGCCAAGCTTAGCTGTTCTCCATGACTCTTCCATGCTTTCAACACCGTTGCTACCTGGGTGACTCGAACACCACTACTTAGCTGCCCCTGCGAGGTACAACCTTAGCCGCTTCCGGATCACAGCTTCTGTGTGCTGACTCTTGGGAAACACTTTCCAGAACATTTCACCTCAATGATGCTTGTCTCTTAGTCACAGCCGATTTCTCAGCTCAAATTAACCAGCATCAAATGTCCCGCTAAAACAAAGGTTTTACTGTTGCGGTTCTGGTATTTTGTTAATCACAGCTGATTCTTCAGTTCCAGCTAACACAACCACAGATTCTGAAACTAAATGGCCTAGGAGAGTCTCTGCTTCCCTGTGAAGCCCCAGAAGCTAGGCCTCCGTCGCCTGCTCTCAACATTTTTATCTTGGAAGCTCCTACAGAACATCTTGCTGAACACCCACCAATCAATGTCTTTCCTAGCCCAAAGTTCCAAACTTCTTCCGCAATCTTCCCCCCCCAAAAAAAAACAAAAACAAAAACAACAACAACAACAAAAAAAAACATGGTCAGGCAATACCCCACTATCCTAGTACTAGCTTGTCTTAGTTTGGGTTACTACTGCTTCCATGAAACCCATGACCAAAGCAACTTGGGGAGGAAACGGTTTATCTCAACTTACACTTCCAGGTAACCATCCATCACTGAGGGAAGTCAGGACAGGAACTCCAACAGGGCAGAAACCTGAGGGCAGGAGCTCTTGCAGAGACCATGGAGGAGTACTGCTTACTGGCTTGTTTCTCATTCCTTGCTCAACCTACCTTCTTATAGAATTCAGGACCACGAGCCCATGAATGACTCCACCCACAATGAGTTTAGTCCTCCCTCATTAGTCATTAATTAAGAAAATTTCCTACAGCCAGATCTTTTAAAATTGCTTTAATTGAGATATACATTTTTTCTCTCCCCCTTCCCCCAACACCCCCACCCTCTCCCCTGACCCCTATGCTCCCAGTTTACTCAAGATAACTTGTCTTTTTCTCCTTCCTATATAGATTCATGTGTGTCTCTCTTAGGGTCCTATTTGTTGTCTAGGTTGTCTGGGGTTGTGGACTGTAGGTTGGTTTTTCTTTGCTTTATGTCTAGAAGCCATTTATGAGTGAGTACATATTATATTTGTCTTTCTGGGTCTGGGTTATCTCACTCAATATATTTTTTTCAGACCCATCCATTTACCTGAAAATTTCAAGATACCATTGTTTTTTACCACTGTGTAGTACTCCAGTGTGTAAATGTACCAAATGTACCGTATTTCCGTATCCATTCTTCAGTTGAGGGACATCTAGGTTATTTCTAGGTTCTGGCTATTACAAAAAATGCTGCTAGATCTTATTTTTTCAGTTGGGGTTCCCTCCTATTAGATAACCCTAGGTTGTGTCAAATTGACATAAAAATAGCCAATACAATATGTTCAGAGATGAAAGGATTCTGAATAATTCTAACTCTGCTTAAATCAGTCAACTGGGCTGGTATAAGCTGCAGTGAACAAAATAAAGAGTGGCTCACTTCCACACATGCACATGTGGGTGGTTGCAGAATGGGTAGGTGGCAATTTGTTAATAAAGTCGATTCCCTCCGGCAGATAGGCTCCTAGTGCTCATCTCAACAGAGCTTCCATAAACATCCTTGCCAAGGACACAAAGTACTTTGTACTACAACCTGAATGATGCCGCCCAAGATTAATACATTACTTATGCTCTTATATTAGTAGCAAAAGCAAGTCATAAGTTGATGACAAAGACAAGAGGAACTCTGAGAATAGAGTACTCTGTTTCATAGCTTGATTCCTAACAAGCATTTGGAGGAGATTAATGGGAGAAGGCAAAATCCCAAACAATGAATCAGCATGTAGCTGTTGGGCTCTGGCTCCTGTTTATTTTAAGTATAGACAAGTGTCTGATACAAGAAGTGGGGAATAAGCTATTCATGAAAACCAGATGGTACAAACCTGCTGTGCTGACTAAGAGCTCCCTGAAGAAATCCTGTCAATTGCTAAAAATATGAACTGGCTTCATCTATCTCAGTGGATAAATTAATATGTGATCTCCAGTTAGTAGATGAGAGTGAACAAGAACAAATCTCTCTTTACTCTATGAAGCTGACTTCTGCTAATTTGATGAAACTATGACTAGAATTTACAATAAACTTGAATCCCTCTTTTCGCACGAATATATAATGGTTATAAGCAAAATTTTAATTCTGAATGGTCCATTTAAGACTCATTTCAGCTTAGTTAAACCTGTTGACCAAATATGAAGTGAGAATAATATGACGACAAAAATATTAACAATAATAATAATGGTGAAAATAGATTTAAGAGAATTTTAAAAATACAAATAAAATGACCTATGGTGAAAATTTATCCTGTGTTTAGAAAAAATGCTAATAACTTCTTATCATCATCATTAAGACCATGAGCCATATCTGGCAAAATACTTCCAAAAATATGCTTCACAAATTATGAATCTAAGAACTACCGGAACCTCAATCATTTAAGTCACTACATGGGAATTCATTAGTTACATTCTGCTATTGATAGATTTGGTGTTTCATACATACATTTTATAATTTTCTATTGCATTTTATAATTATGTAATAGTTGTATGTAGGTACCAAGCATTGAGACGGTATCAGAAAAGCATTTTTTTCCTCACAAATGTTCAATGACTCCATCCCAATTATAAAGTTATTCAATACAAAACCAATGTACAAACAGGTTGATTATATCTGAAAGCATTTAACTCAACAGGGCTCGAGGAGGGAGAAGCCCTTTAGGAAGGAACCATAAATCAGTACAGTCAAATGCAATAAGCCTGTACTAGGATGGAACTACAAGAATAATTGTAAACACATTTAATAAGCGGATTAAACACTAGGAGGAAATTGCTAAGGAATTCTTAATGATTCATGTTGATGGAATGCCTGAAAAACAAAGCAGACAATTAATCAAAGACAAGTGGAAATTAATGTTTGTGATTTGTGGCCTGGAGTTAGAGGTCTCATAAGAAAGAAAGGTGGAATGAAGGCCCCCAAATAGAGAGAATAATAGAGAAAAAGAGAGGAAATGAATATTTTCCCTTCAAACAAAAAGCTAGAGGGCTGCAGAAAATCTTTAGGTTAAAATAACTCACTACTAGTTACTAAAAGAAAACAAGTTGTTTACAGTTACCTGGATGCTAAAACAGCTGATCCAAAGGTAGGGAGAACTTCAAACACAGTCAACAAATACATCACAACACTCATGGCATTCTTCTTTCCTTCCTTTGGGATGAGGCTTAGGGGTTTCAAATCCTGACACAGAAGAGCTACGAACTTCTTGGAAGACTTTTGCCTCCTTTTCATTTAAAAAAACAAAACAACAAAAACACCTGAATTCCCTTTATTAAAATGATTTATTTATATACAAACATCTCACATCAAAGTGGTCTTATTCTGTTGAAATGTGTTTAAATAAAAGCTTATTATTGACAAATAGTAAAATGATATATAAATTCTATCATTTCTTCAAAAAAAATCAAAGGAAGTACCTTCAATGCCAAGTAGTTTTCCTGATAAATAACTAAACCTTATCCCTTATCTCATATGCTTCTCTGACTTTAAAACATTAGGCTGGGGTTCAACTAGAGGGAAAATACTTGCCTAATATGTGATGTGCCAGAGTCCTTGTTCATTCCCTAGTGCTGGAAAAATAAGCTACATGGAGCTAAATTTTACATGAGAAATTATAGTTAAAAACAAAATGCAATACATACTTAAAACCAATACACACACATGCACATGTACATCCATGTGTGTATATACATATCCTTCCATATAAGTTAGTATTTTTTCTTTATTTTTCCATATTGGCTATATTTTTGGATGATGCATCAATGTACTCTTGAACCACAATTTGCTTAAGAAGTAACTGCACCTCAAATTCTTCAGTAACTCCTTACCCTGCATGAGTTCCAGAGTTGAGTGTAACTTGGAAATGAAAGTAAATGCACTTGGGTACAGACAGGGGATCGTTTTCCTTGGTGGTCTGATCTGTGTTGTTGTTTGTTTCTCAGATACACTTCTGGAGAGAATAATATGTGTGTGTTCAAAAGTTCATTGCATACAAACTCCAATTTCACAAAAACCTCCAAGTAGGTTCCTTATTTGAGTAAGTGTTCCCTTCCCAATATCAGATGCAGAAACATCTCATTCAAATGTTATCTATCACTAACCAAAGGCTCCATAATTCAAAAGCATCCTTCTTAAAGTTTGTGTTAGAAACATAATCCTTGGTTCAATATTCAGAGCAGAACCTTTGAAAAGTGATTAAGGCAAGGGGCTCTGCACTCACAGAAGGGTCAATATGTCACAGAAAAATGGAGTTCATTACTGCGAGGAGTTTCTCATAGGAGCAGTGGATTCATTTTCAAAACTAAATTAAATTTCTTGTTCTTTCTCCCTCTCTCTCCCCTTCTCCTTTTGTTTTTTCTCCCTTTCTCCCGAGGAACAAGACATCAAGGAGGTTCTCCCCAGGTGCTGGCCTTCTAGCCTAGACTGAGAACCTCCAGAACTGTGAAGCAATAGTTTCTGATTTTTATCAATTTCTCAGTGTCAGGTATCTCATTATAGCAGCACAATAAGGATTAAGACACAAGGCATCAACATCTGTGTAGTCATTTGTTTTTTATTTTGTGTATATCCATCCAGTTAATTGCCACAACATCCTGTCTGATACATAGGTCTGTCTCTTGATGAAGAACTTAGAATTGCTTCAAATCTCTTGGGAACTTTGAGAGTATCCAGCTTTTTATTTACCCTCAGTTAATATCTTACAAGCAGATTCCAAAAACAATTCTCAACTTCTAACTTTATTCTACAACAGCCAGATCAATAACTTAAATTGTTATAGCAATTTTTGCATCGTTGCTCAAAAATGCACTGAGGGCCAGCAAGTTGACCAAAGTAAAGGCTCTTACACCAAGCCTGAAGACCAGAGTCCAAACATTAGAAGGCCCCTGTTAGATGCAGACAAATGGCCTCCCAAATTGTTCTCTGACTTCCACATGTGCCTTCTGGCACATGCACACACCCACACGGTGCATACATAGCACATGATAAATAAATAAAATGTTAAAGAAAAGGTACAATGAAGCAATTGCAGTATATTACTGCACTGCTCCACATAAGCACCTGGGCACACACAGGCCCCTACAAACATATACACACAATATATGTGTATGTATGTATATATGTATATCTATCTATATATGTATGTATGTATATATGTTTATCTATCTATCTATCTATCTATCTATCTATCTATCTATCTATCTATCCAATTATGTTCTTCTTTTCCATACATTTAAATTAAATGTCCAAAAAGAATCTGATATTGGCCGTAGTATGAGGAGAGGCTGCTTGTTGGTTCCTGGCCCCTTAGCCCCAAAATAATCACAGAGAAACTATATTATTTAAAACACTTCTTGGCCAATTACTTAAGCATATTGCTAGCTAGCTCTTACATCTAGAATTAATCAGTCTCAATTATTTTTTATTTTACCATGAGGCTTGTGGCCTACCAGCAAGGTTCCAGCATCTGTCTCCAGCAGAGCTACATGGCTTCTTTTCCCGCCTTCCTTCTCCCAGCACTCATTTTAGTTTTCCCTGCCTGCTTAATTTCTGCCTATCAACAGGCCAAGCCAGTTTCTTTACTCATTAATGGTAATCACAGCATACAGAGGGAAATCCCACATCAGATGGCACTAAGAATAAGTCCCCAAGTTCGACCGCTGGACGATGAACAAATGTTAGCTCTTCTCTCTCCCCTGAGCTATGTCCCATTAATGAGCTGGTATAGTCAGTCATATGGCTGTTCCATCCCTTCGCCTGTGTTCATATATGTAACGAGTTCCCCCTTTCCACCTGGGGAACACCATTTTCTGGGAATTGGGTATGAGAGAGGTGGAGTATCAACCATCCCAACCCTAAGGTGCATTTTCGTGAAAACATTTCTAGAAATTGTAAGAGCCTCCCAGGGGTATAGTACTAGCAGTTTACTTACAGTTTGAATAACACACAGACGGGCCCCTTCATGATCAGCAGGTGTTTCTGATCAGGAGGTAAGTTTTCCACCAAGGTCCTTCTCACTGAAGATGCTGACACCAATTTGCTTCATTATTTTCATCCCTTGGTGTCACATACTGTTTCTATTTGCATATCCTAGATAAGGACTTAGTCTCAACAAAGCCGTAATCAGTATAGATAAAGTTGACCAAGCCTTTCCCCAAAATAATTGTGTTCTGGAAGACACAAATGCATTTTTGATGCAGTTCAGCTTAGTCATAGGCCTTGAGTCATTGACCTCTCAATCATAGCCATGTGTGAATCTGTATTTCGACAATTTCACTGTCTAAATGTGCTTGCCTGTGTGCTGTGAGGTAAATATTAGAAAGCACTGATCTAAGGTCATGTTCAGTGCTGTCATGGCCACAAAAGGTTTTTGCTTGGTTGGACTTAACTGATTTCACTCTTTAACCATCTTGCATCTGTACCTGATGGTCTGGGGTTATAGATGTGTACTACCACACCTGGCTGAAATTTACTCAATATGATTTTTCTTTCACTCAAGAGACTTCAGAAGGAAATAAAGAACCGCTGTACTGTGCTTCAAAATCTGCAAAGAGGCACCTTTTAAAAACTTTGGTGGAGCACTCAAGGTTTCAGGATACATCCCTGGACAAATCAGAAAGCAGTAACTGTTTTGGGGATTGACAACTAATGGATAATCCGCAACCAGAGTCACAATCCAAGCAAATCCCTAACTGAATAGGGAAGAGGAGGGAGGAGGAGATTTGTGCTGTCTTTTCTCCTCCTGTAACGAAACAGGCAGATGCAGGAGAGCTGGCCCTGGTGAGAATCCTTACCACTCACCAGCCTCTTGTCAATTGTTCTGGAACGTTCTCTACAAGTTTAGGAATGATGAGGGGGGATGCTCATCAGCCCTCACTGGTCACTGGGTGCCAAGAGTTATCAAGGAAAAAAAAATCTCTCCTTTATATTTTGGGTTCAAGACAGACCATTTTTTTAAAATTGAGTTGCAAGATAAAAAGCCTAAAATACCATTTTCAAAGTAAGTTCTCTATGACAGAAGAGCCTTTGGAACAGAAGGTCCAGAGAAATGGATTCAGCTCTGTGGTTTTGCTGGTAGTTTTGAAGGAGATGTGGATAGTTTTCAAAGATTCTGGTTGTGTGAAACATTAGGTCTATTGCTCTTCATCTGGGGAGAGGGACTTCACGAAGCCTCCATGCTTTCGCCCACACTGCTGGGCTTTGGAAGCAAGCGTGGTCCTCTCTCCCGGGTCTAGGACAGATACCTCTCTGATGGGATCTTAAGGTTTGCTCTAGGAAAAAGGTCACTTAATCCTTCCAAGTTTTTCTGACCTGCTTCCAGAATAGAAGGGTGAGGAGGGTAAGGAAGCTTCTGACTTCTGCTGTTTTTTTCCATTGCCCTGGTGTCACATGTGGAAACATGATCAAAGTCCCATACTACTTCAGCTAGCCTCTGTCGGCACTTCCCTTGTTCACCTAGTTCCTTTCTTCACTCATTATTCTGGGGTCCTTATCTTGATGCCCAAAGCTAACTGTGATTTGTGTCATCCAAAGAGTCCCCATTGTCTCTGACCATAAACCAGATCCACTGCCCTTATCACAATGATGCTGGAATTATAACCGTGCACCATCCCCACCAGATAAAATCTACTCATCTTTTAGCATGTCAGCATTTACATGAGAAATGACAGCTGAGGATGTATAAATACAATTATTGAATTCTCTTCTGTGACAAAATTAAATAAGTTAAAATTTTTTATCCCCTTTTCAACGTGTTGATCAAGCCATCCCCCTAAATATTATCTTTGTGAAAAGAAGTATAGATAGATGTTGATGAACTATTAGGGGTGCCGTGCCACTGTTACAAACACAGAAGTGCAAAGGTGCTGTGGAATTAGACTTTCTTCTCTAGACAAACACTAGCATTGTTTAGAAGGCATTTAAACCACAGGATCAACTTAACTAGAAAAACAGTAACGTACATTCTCATGCAATGTGTTTTACAAAGTCCCTGAGAATACACAGAGTTCCTAATCAGAGGACAGTAAACAAGGAGCTGGAAGCAAAGTTAGCTGGAGATAATTACCCTTACAAAGCAACTCAAGGCATGTGAACAGATACACACAAACTAACCATAGAAGGCTGTTCCAGTATAGGCTCTGCAGAGGACAAGAAGGGACAGAGTGAATAAAGATTAAAAAGAGAGCTTGCAAAAAATGAAGTCTGGGTACTTTAGCAATGGCCGTCCTCACATGGAAAAGGCTGAGAACCGATAGGTTCTCAGTCAACAAGTCTGGATGCTTTAGCAGCACCAATGAGGTGCTGAATGCCCAGTCCACATTGAAAGGCCCAAAGTGTCAGATTCTTATGTAAGGAAGATGGCAGCACCAGCACCAGCCCAGATGAACTTTCAGCAGGGTAGTTATACAATAAGATATGAAGCAGCAGGAAAGAAAAGCTTTGACCGCAGTCTTGTAACTGGGCTGACAGAAAGGTGCCATCTATACTCAGGATGGCCCTTCCTACTTCTGTTACTGTAATGAAGAAAATCCCCCATGGAAGGCACAGAACTTGAGCAAATCTAAACAATTCCTTATAGGTGTGCACAAATTTAATCTCATAGCTGATTCTACATCCAGTCAAACTGAAAACCAAGACTAATAATCATCACAAAGGCAAAATATTGTTTGAAATAGTCTAAAATGTTCCTTAACATCTTCCTCACATGGAAGACTCCAGCTAGCTGTACAAATTACAGACAGAGTTGGCAAAGCTTCCCCAAGTACTGCCTAGGGCAACAAGACATGAGGGAGGTATGTGTGGTGGGAATCAGTGCCTCAAATTTCAATGGTGGGGAGCAGAACAGGATACCCCCAAAATGGCTCTCTGTCATACAGGATACTCTACCAGGAAGACATTGGTGGTCCTGAGACCAAAATCCTTTGAACCTCTTTTTGTCTTCCTATCTACTGGCTTAGTTTCTCGCACAAAAGGACTTGCAGAAACCAGAATTATTTTCCCACAAGGCAAGTCAAAGAAATTAGAACAGCTGTCATGGAATGACAGCAACAACATCTAGAGAGCTCACACTCGCTCTCCTCTTTGCTGAAGACACTCCAGAGCATGCAAGGCTTGTGCCCAGGAGGAAGGGAGCCTACACAGGAGGAATCAAAAGAACTTTAGTGCTGTGGAACAATGGCCTTTCTTTCTGTCACTTGTATTATTTTTAATAAAACACTGATTGGCCAGTAGTCAGGCAGGAAGTAGAGGCGGAATAACAAGAATTCTGGCAAGAGGGAAGTTTCAGTCTGCAGTCGTGATCCAGACACAGAGGAAGCAAGACGTGACTGCCCTGCCAAAAACGGTACCAAGCTACATGGCTAACACAGACAAGTATTATGGGCTAATATAAGTTATAAGAATTAATTAATAAGAAGCCTGAGCTAATGGGCCAATCAGTTTATAACTAATGTAGTCGTTTGTGTGATTCCTTTGGGACTGAACGACTGCAGGGCCGGGTGGGACAGAAACTTCGATCAACACTTGAGCACACTGGGCTTCTCTTGCTGTTAGATCATGTGTGTCCACTCCTATGTCTTCAGGGACACTTACTCTTCAATAGAAGAGGTGTGAGTCTTCACTTCTGTTGGCTCTCATTGACTATTATGTTTTAGAGAAGGGAGAATAGAAGCAGGGTGAGAGAGTTCTAGAGACAGACTGTTCTTTTCAGGTGAAAGGTCGGTAATAGCTAACCACAGTGGAGGGTTGGAGTCTGAACGCAGAGTTTGCATCCCTGACAAAGGAGATTTATACTGGACATTTGTAGCACATGGAGGCAGGCTTAGTCGACATGTGTACTGTTCTAGAGAGCATGCACAAGTCACCCTATGTAATATGAAACAGATGTACTAAATAACAGTGATGCAGGTCATGCTGTTTGGGACTCAGGTGAGAGGGAAGTTGGGTTTCTTCCTTACCTGGCTCTCTACCTTCTCTGTTCAGAACCTGAAAGACTGGAGCACTCTATCACTGCCTTTTGTTTAGGAAAGTTGGCTAGGACCCTATGCCAGCTGAAAAAAGTATCATGGCTTTTCTTTGCTAGACAGCCTTGTTGATGCATTTGCTCCCAGAGTGCACTCTCCCTATTGTTTACTGCATTCACAAGCAACTTAGTGATTGCAGATCCCACTGGATTATCTTTATGAGAAAGTAAGACAGGCCAAAAGGTTCAGAAACTATTGCCAGTGACACACTGACGAATCTTCATTCTGACATATAAATCTTTCTCTTGGGGGGACTAATTAGTACAGCTCTGTCCTAGAGAGTAAAATAAAATTGCATTTACAGAACTTTGGAAATGTTTTGCTGCATTAAAAAACTTTTTAACTGTTATTTAATCTCCATGTCATGAGCAAGCTATGCCAGAAACAAAAATAAATGTGCTTGTGTTGTTTTCCAAATATCAGAAGTTAACATATTGATTTTTTTGTGGTTTTAATTCACCAAGTACCACTGATTTCACTTGATAAACATTGGCAACCTCAGGACCACTCTGTCCCAGGTGATATGATTAATGCAACAATAGACTACATAGATTTCAAATTTCCTGAAGAACCCTATGTTGGGGAAAAGGGTAGGTCATGCACTGATACCAGTCAAAGGAAAACATTACTTCCCTTGAAGAGATTCCATACAGTTCAGACAACCTGTCACATCATCTTGTGTGGCATACTTGAGCCAAATCAATGATGGCCCAGTGAGGATGACACCTGCACCAGGAAACAGCTTGATTTTCCATCCCTCTTTTCCTCCATCTAAACTAAATCTCATCCCTCAGTCCTCTGTGTATAGAGTTAGGTAGGGTCACTGGACTCGTCTCTATGTGTGCTCCTCTTCATAATGTGATCACAATAAACAAACATCCTGACTCTGCATTTCACTGTTACATATCTCTTCAATTGGTATATTTAGAAGTAGATGTCCAGTAAATTAGAAAGGTCAAAAGGTAAAGAACATGACATTTGCTGGTTAGACTGAAGACAATGTCTTTACTTGTTTGAAAGGCTGAATAACAACAGAAAGGGAGAAATCTTACAAACAGAAATTTCCCCTGAAATGTCATTTTTAGAATAAATGTATCCACTCTCTGCTGAGTCTTTGTACACTGCAAATGTTCATTGCTCTCATTGTTAATAAAAAGCCTATTGGCCAATAGCTGGCCAGGAAGAAATTGGATGAGACAGCCTGGCATAGAGAGAATTCTGGAAGGAAGAAAGGTAGAGTCAGGAAGTTGCAGGCAAATGCAGAGAAGCTGGATGAGAATGTCATACTGAGAAAAGGTGCCAAGCCATGTGGAAAAGTACAGATAGAAATATGGGTTCAGTGTAAGAGTTAGCTAGTCATAAGCCAAGTTATTGGTCAAGCATTTATAAAGTAATCTTTAGCCTCTGAGTGGTTATTTGGAAACTGGCGAGTGGGAGAGGATTGTCTAATTACAATTCTCCCCTCATCCTTGTCGAGATTTCCGACAGCTTGATCTCGACAGGTACCTACAGCTGTGGTGAGGGCCTGAGTGTAATTTCCACATTCTGTCCAGGAACTGCATTTCTTAGCATCCCTCTTTCTATCCTTTTGCTAATACAATCTTTCTGCTCCCTCTTTCATGGAGTTTCTGAGCCTTGGGATAAGGGAGGAGGGGTAACTGTCTCTCTGAGGGCTGAGGACTCACCATCACCTGTTATTTTCAACCCTTCAACTGTCTGTGACTGTGGCCCATTGCACAAGCAAGTTTCTCTGACCACGGTTCAGAGGACTTTCACTTGTTTCTTTGCACAACAGAGTGAGCTCTTATTTGCAATTCCCTGGATAAGAGACCAAGAACGTGGGTACACCCAATCCAGATCTTAAGCATGGACAACAGCTATGCTGGTATTCTTTTATTTATTTTTTTATATTTTATTTTTGAGTTTTGGCTTTCATTGTTAGGGAATTTATCATTATCATTTGAAATTTTTAAAATTTTATATAATAGCCCCAGTTCCCCCTACCTCCCCTCCTCCCACCTTCCCATCCCATCCCCCTATCCACTCCTCAGAGGAGGCTAAGCCTCCCTTGGGGAGTCAACAAAGTCTGATATACCAGGTTGAGGCAGGCCAAGCCCCTCCCCCTTATATTAAGGTTGATATGCTGGCACTCTTAACACACAGCTGGCAAGGGATGCCACCCAGATTCTAGGGGGAAGCATTCTGTTCCTTTTCTGTGATCCTTTCATTTTCCCTGATTTCTATCCTGCTTCATCCCCACTACATCAGGTAGTGCTGAGTCATTTGGGCCTCCCAGGTCCTAGAGAAACTATTATTTGCCCTTCTTAGAATCTTAAAGTCATTGGTTGATTTTGGAAAGATTTATTGCTTATGTACGTCCTCTGGATCACTTCAGCAGTGAGTGTCTGTGTCACATCAGGTCTCTTCTGCCTCACAGTCTCCTCATGTCCCAAGGCCACACCCAGCAGTGGGGAAGATAAGCAAGAAAATGTCCATGCTTGGAACAGGGGCAGGGAAGCCAGGTGTAGTGGCTCAAATCCATAATCTCAGCCTTCAGTGCTCAGGAGGCTGAGGGAGAAGAACTGCTGAGTTCAAGGCTACTTTGGGTCACATAGTTAGTTCTAGATGAGACAGGGCTGCATGGTAAGACCCTGTCTCAAAAGCAACCAAACAAACATGCTGAAAAGGAAAGGATCAGGCACGCAAAGACATGATATACTCTCTGTGTCTCCCTGTGTCTGTCTGCCTTTCTGTCTCTCTATGTATGTATATCTATATGTATATACACGTATAAATACATATATACACACATACATATGTATACATATATGTGTGCTTACATGTATATATGTACACACACCTATGTATGTATGTATGTATGTATGTATGTATGTATNATCTATCTATCTATCTATCTATCTATCTATCTATCATCTATCTATCTTTCTCCCTTCCCCCTCTTTCCTTTGCCTGTCTCCCTTCCTTCCTTTCTCATTTTTTCTACCTTTTTCCCCGGCCTTCTTTTTCCCTTTCCAAGTTAGGGCTCATTCACAATCTCCCTTAAACAAGATGAACAAATGGTCCTGATTTTGTTGTAAAACTCTTTCAAATTATGTTAAGTTCCAGGTAAGAATCTTAACTAAAGTGGGAAAAAGTAAATAAAAAATATTATGTGTGGCATCCCTGGCAGCATAAGCAGCAAATTCATCCAAAAATGTTGAAAGGTAGCTCTTTTCAATATAGCACATTCATCTTTGATCTGTCAAATTAAGTTAGCTCTATCAAACTGACTTAGCTTTTGGAAATTTCCTCTAACAACTGCCATTCTTTGGTTTATGAGAAAAGGGAATTTTTGGCTGGTCTTGATCTTCTGGCATGTGTTTCAGTATAAAGATAAAGAAGACTAAAGATGACTGTTTAGGCGTGTTCAGACAAGATAACCTCCCTGAGCCTTCACTTAAAAAACAATCTCCAAATATAATTTCTAAGGGGAAGTTTGTGAGTTAATATGAATTTCAATAATTTCAGGGATTTTGAACATTTTTCATGCCACACGCATTCAATATTTCAACAGAGAACTTGCCATGACAGGAAAGAAGAAGGTCTAACCTTCCAAAGTCTGACCCAAAAGTTTAGGAATGAAGGAAATGAAAAAGCAACAATAAGTAAAATAGAAAAATCATGCATCCAATCTCCAGATTATGACATAGAACAATGCACATACATTTATTTAAAATAGTTCTTCAATTTGAATCTGTAGCTTCATTATATATATTTTTAGTGTAAGGTTAAATATTTTCCCCTTTCATTTAGGTGTCTGGAGATGGGTCTAGGTGGCACTATATCCCATAAAATGTAGACAGAAGCAAACAGAATTTCTGAGAACAAAAAAAAAGTTGATTTTGGCAAGGTGCAGAGTACGCAATACCACCCACCCTCCAGGCTGGGAGTTCTATAGCGTTTGGCTTCTGGATCTTCCATTTACTGTCGGGACTCTGTGGCTTTGATCAGCTTTCTACTTTAGCCCTTGCTCTTTAGTTCCACAAATTATTCACACTTGCTACTTTTGATTCTTCCTTTCATCTTTCTTGCCCATTGTTCCTTCTATCCACTAGCTAATGCTTACTGAATTATTCATTCATGTGGGAGACTCCCTGAGGCAAAATGCTATCCCAGTCCCATTCTTCTTAACTGAAAGCCATGTAGATAACAACAAAAAATTTGCCTTAGAACACCTGGTCCTGTGTTGCTTTGAGATCTATAGTACTCCACACTAAATATTAAAACTTTGAGGAATTCATTGTTAATATATGAAGTGTTTCTGAGTTTACAAAAACTGATTTAAAAATTGTTATTAGCAAGCTGAATATTCCAATTAGTGGTCAGAAAGCAAAACAGCTGCAACATTTGGAGAATAATTTGGAATACTGATATCACGTGGGTTAATGGAAGCACTATTATCTTCAAGAAGTTAATCCTAGGACGAGACTAAAAACTTGAATCATAGGCCCAGCCAGACCATGACTTTCTCATATTATATATTTAAAGCACACAACAACAGACTAAACATCATGCTAGATGGTTTAGTTATTGTATCACTGCTTTGCTACAACTGTTTGTGGTAGATGCTACCTATTTGTGGAAGTCTGAATGTAATTGGCCCCCAAAATCTCACAGGAAGTGGCACTATAAGGAGGTGTGACCTTCTTGAAGTAGGTATGGCCTTGTTGGAGGAAATGTGTCTATGTGGAGGGGGGGAGAGCTTTGAGGTTTCTTATGATCAAGATACTGCCCAGGGAGACAGTCTACTTCCTGTTGCTTGCATAATAACATGTAACAGCTCCTTCTCCAGCACCATGTCTGCCTGCACGTCACCATGCTCCCTGCCACTGACTAAACCTCCGAACCTGTAAGCTGCTACCTCAGTTAAATGTTTTCCTTTTCAGAGCTGCTGTGGCCTTGGTGTCTCTTCACAGCAATAAAAACAAAACAAACAAACAAACTGAGACACCATTTATACATCAGGAAACTGAAAATTAGAGAAGTCCTATAACAAACACAACTGTCAAGGGATATACTAAAACTCAGGCATCAAATATTGTACAAGCCTTTCGTGTCCACTACATCATATTGCCTTGTCTAGATATAACTACAGCCATATTTATTATTTTATTTTCCCTTCTAAAGTTATTGTAATAATTGGGTATAGTACATATATTTGTGATACCAACACTCAGGAGGCTGAGGCATGAAGATTGTTGCATAGTCAGTTAGTTCCACACAGGGCCACTCTGGACTACATCTGATACCTTGTCTAAACAAATGAAAGAAAGGAAAAGAACAGAATCTAATATTACTGACTATTTATACTATTTCACTTCTTCTCCTTAACCTTTTCTTTAATCAAGGGAAACTACACCCCATGTTGGAATACTGGCATAGTGGAAATAGTCTCCTTACCCCTCTGTTATGGTTCTTCTTCATTGTCAGCTTGACTGATTTGTAATCACCTTTGCCTCAGCGGTTAAGAGCTCTGCTTGCTCTTTGAAAGGTCTTGAGTTCAATTCCCAGCAACCACATGGTGGCTCACAAACATCTGTAATGAGATCTGGTGCCCTCTTGAGGAAGAGTCACCCTCATCAACTTAGACCATAAAATCCAATATGGACAAGTTCATCAGAACCACCATACACAGGCTGCCCATTCATGCTTCAGCGTTGCTAGGGCATGAATTTCTTTTTTATTGTCATTCATGAGGTACACCACTGGGAGTGTATTTGAGGGAGTTTCTAAGGAAGTTTAACTGAGGAGATTTGACTCACCCTGAATGTAGGTGGTACCATCCTATGGGCTGGCACCCCCAGCTGAGTAAAAACAAGAGAGGGAAAGCAAGCTGAGCTCCAGCACTCAACTGTCCCTGCTACCAAGACCATCACATGACAGCCACTTCCTGTTGCCCCTACTGCTTCTAGCACAGCACTTTCCTTTAAACTGTCAGCCACAATAAATGCTCCCTGAAGATGCTTTATCAGGTATTTCCTTCCACAGCAGTGAGAAACACTAATAGTGTAACATCTAAGGCTCATGGCTAAGTTCTCTATGAGAAAAGTCAGAGCATGATCAAAAGGAGAGCAAATTAAAATTTCCCATGACACAGAATCATAAGTGTATTAGTTAGTGTTACTCTTGGTATGATGAAACACTATGACCAAAATTAACCTGGGGGAGGAAATGTTTTGGGTGTTTTTTTTGTTTGTTTGTTTTTACTTACAGTTCATCAACAAAAGCAGTCAGAGCAGGAACCCAAGCAGGACAGGAATATGGAAACAGGAGTGGATACAGAGGTCCTTTTGGTTTGCTGCTTTGCTGGCTTGCTTCCCATTGCTTGCTCAGCCTGCTTTCTTATGGAACCAGGCCCACCAGCCCAGAGATGGCACCACCCAAAGTGATGTGGGCCCACCCCCATCAATCACTAATTAAGAAAATGCCTTAAAATTGACTGTTATGGAGACATTTTCTCAGCTGAGATTGCCTCATTCTAGATAACTCTAGCCTGGGTCAGGTTGATGTAAAAGTATCCAGCACACCAAGACAAATGTGATGCAGTGTCACAGTAGAGAGGAGGGGTGGATGGTAACAGGCAGACTTGGCAGGACCAAAGAATATGATGTAGTGATTTAAAATTAAAACTGAGCGGAACTAGGAGAACTCTGCTTGCTACACTTCTCACACTCCTGTCTTCAGAAACAGGGCACTCTTTGCCTCTGGGATGATGGAGGGCACCTCTCACTCGAGTGTTGGATGACCCACTTGGATGACAGCAAGGGAGAAGAGGAGAGGAAGATGAGTGTGATCTTCATCAATACAGCAAAGGGCTGTGTTCTGTGGCAGCAGCTCCTAAAAGCCATCACCTGACAGGGACCTTGCTCAATCCTCCCCACCCAAGTTTCAGCTTACTGAATGATTTCTGCATGTATGTCTTTTTTACATAATATGCTTTGGGTATTTAAAGCATAGGTGACTTTTACATATTTTCCATTATGAAGATAAGAATTCAGCCACTCTACACTATCATAGTCCATCCAATTTTCCATTTTTAAATGAGATATTTTGATTGATGTTCAAGATTCAACCCTTTTTGATGGCGATGATACTTTATACAACTACTTCACATGATGTACTAAATAAACATTTCCTTATATACATTTTATATAGTTTTTCTGTAACTAGTGTGTTACTAATAATGCATATTCCCTTTTCTTTATTCTGTCAAAACTGTATTACATGTTTTAAATAAATGCTTATTGGCCAGTAGCTAGGCAAAAAGTATAGGCGGGACAACCAGACAGGAAGTCGAGGCGGGTTAATGAGAACAGGAGAATTCTGGGAAGGAGGAAGCCCCTTCTTCCCAAGTCCTGTCCCAATCACTGAAGAAGGAAGATGTGATTGTCCCACTGAAAAAGATACCAAGCCATGAGGCTAACATAGATAAAAATAATGGATTAATATAAGTTATAAGAGTTAATAAGAAGCCTGAGCTAATGGGCCAATCAGTTTATGATTAATATAGACCGCTGTGTGATTTCTTTGGGACTAAAGAGCTGTAGGACCTGGTGGGAGGACAGAAACCAGGCAGGACAGAAACCTCAGACAGCAAAGTTACATCTTGTTGGCTTCTGTGTCAGATCATAGAGCTTGGATATTTCTCAAATAATGACTGTCAGCCATCATTAAAAAGGTTGCTTTCTAAGTTTATGGAATTTCACAGAATTACTTAAGGTCTATTATAGAGTCCTAGTACTTCCCCCTCCTGTTCCCCCTCATGTATGTGTGTGTTTCCTTTAATTTTACTGCAGGGAAGCTGGAGACAGGTTTTTAAATGAAAACGAGTAAACGACTGCTCCAAGATAAGGCTGAGAAGAGTTTTATGGCGAACATTAAGGAGAGTACAGCTAGAGGCACCTGGCAGGATCCAGACTGAAGCAGGCTGTGAGATGCAAACAAAGTTAGAAAGGTAAATGTGTATTCAGGAACTTTACAGAATAGAAAATTCAACACAATACTTCATAGTTGAGGCTTAATTCATATCTTCATGGCAGAGATGGATTAAATGATTCTTATGAGATGGGTATAGAAGAGAGAATGGCTTGGGTCATAGGTTCTCTGCACTATGGATGTGGTGTTTGAAGATGTGATGTGAGTTTAACTTTCCTGGATTAATGAAATTTTAGTAAGGAAATAATTGAGTTCCTCATGACAGAAGATTTTAGCTAGATAGACAAACTTCATAGAAAAACTAAAGAGGGAGTCAGGTAGCATGATTAGTAAATACTGAGACAGAAATTAAGGTTCAACCTGTTGGTCAGAAAAGCAAAAGATGTCAGTCACTGGCTCTTGCCTTAGTCGGAAACTGGTGATCCTGCCTCCAGGAAACCTCAGAATAAGACTGAGGCTGAAAGCTGTCTCCTCCTGTTTTATATTCTTCTCTAGTTCCGGGATTAAGGGGGTGCACCACTACCACCTGGCTTCTATGGCAAGCTAGCGTGGCTCCTGGGATTAAAGGTATGTGTCATTGCTGCCTGGTCTTTAAGGATGGCAAGTGTGGCTGTTTTACTTTTCTGATCCTCAGGCAAGATTTATTTATTTAAATACAAATGAAATGCCACTACAGAGAAAGAGAAAAAAAAGATAAAGAAAAGGGAGGAAGAGGGAAGATGAGTTAGGCTGAATCATCCTGTCCAAACACCGTACTGTGAGGTATCATTTCCAGAGTCTCCTTATTGACAAGACAGAAGAATAACGAGCCAAGGGTGTGTGTGTGTGTCTGTGTGTGTGTGTGTGTGTGTGTGTGTGAGACCAGAACCTCTAGCAATAAAGAACTGAAGAAAGATATCAATTTTTCATAAAAGGTTCAATGGAACATGGACAGCCATGTAGAGAATTGATAGGAAGAAATGACACCTTCGTAACTTCTCTCGCCCCAATAGCTGGATTCCTGACAGGGGGCAACTGAAGAGAGGAAGGATTTCCTTTGCCTCATGGTTGAAGATAGAGATGATCACGAAGGGGAAGATGTGATTGTAGAAGTGGCCTATACTGAGGCAGCAGGTGCATAGGCGGCTGATTACCCAATGTCTTCAGACACTGGGAGGCAGGCAGAAAAATCTCAAAACTGGTGCCAGGCTGTAAGATACAAAGCCTGCCTCCACGGACCTTAGTTAAACAGAATTCCACCTCTCCAAGGATCCATAACCTCTTTAAACGTTGCCATCAGCTGATGACCCAGTAACACTGGGTAACATGGGACAGACAGTGACATTCCTTCTGTAGCCCCATAGGCTTCTGGCCATGCCGTGTGTTCGGTCAGAGTGCCAAAGCGCCAGTACTCTTACATTTCCAACAGTATTCAAAATATTTCTGAGAGTCAGGGAAAACTCTTAGGAATGAAAGCTCTGTAAGAAAAAAAAAACAAACAAACACAACAACAATATGCACACTTCTAATACGCAGTGGCTCAGAATAAAGATTCTGTTTTCAAATGGAGAAATAGGAAACTGGCAAGAAAAGGTCAGACCAGCAGAAAAACTAAGCTTCTCAGGGAAACTCCAAAACTCTGACGTTTCATATTTGGTATCTAACTCTCAAAGTGGCATCGGTCATCGGCTTTAGTATTCGCCGAGTGTCTGCCTAGCTGGATGGGGGAAAGTGGTTTGTCTAAGTGGTCCTGTTGCACCAAGGTTTGCTGGTTTCTTATCTTTTTAGGTACTCTAACTTTAGATGGAATTCCTTTGAATTCAATTGCGTGTCTTCCCCTTCTGAGCCTTCGATGGTGGTGGGNACTTCTCCTCATGGCTTTCTCATTCTTACTGTGCTGTTGCAGACTCGTTCTCTTTAATTTACTAATCTCTAAGAATTCAGCCTTCTCAGCACTGCAGTACTGGTCTGTCTGCATCTGCTTTGTCCACAGCTTTAAATCCATCCTTGTTATTGTCTTCACCAGAGTACACAGCAGTGGAGCGTTTTGTTCCATTTTCTGTTCAGATTTCTCACTGGAAACCTGGTGGAAATGTTGAAATATATGTACTCTCCGAATTGGTGAGGAAGTAAGGTCAAGAGAGAAAACTTAGACACGTTTCATCATGGCATCAAAATTGCATTTTTATAAACGAAACACGAACATGAGAATATTATATGATAAACACATAAAAGCAGGGACTTAATATGAAGCACTTACAGTCAAGTCTGGAACCAGGAGCCTATCTGTGCTTGAGTCCTAGCCTGGCTGGGCAGACTGACTCAGGCTCAGCCCCTCCCTGAGCCTCTCTACCCTAACATTACTATATTAAAAGTACAGTGAAGGTTTTCTTTTATTTTAAAAGCTATCAAAAAATACATTGTAAACTGCTAAATTCCATGTATATCATGAAAGAAGATGAATATGATGCTGTAGGAATTCCTACCACCAGTAGCCTTTAATTTACCTGCCCACTTGGGCGTGGCCTCTTATACCATATATGCCGATGTAAAACGTATATGCGTCTGGCCTCTTTCATGGCTGCTGGATTCAGTTGCTGCTCCCTGTTGGAGCAGAGGACTGTTATCTCTGAGTCTACCCCTAAATAAGTAACCCTCTATTATACTCAATTCTGAGCTAGTGTGCGTTTGCTTTTAAGCGTTTTTCTTCAATATGATGTAAGTTTTTAATTTTATATTTCCTCTCTCCAGAATTTTCTCTCACAAGCAGAATTAAGAACTCATCTACATTTTATTGCCATTTCTTGTCATTTTTCTTGCTTTGATAAAATTATAAATAAGGGATACACAGAGAAAGTGATGTCAGGAAGAGCACTGAAGAGTAACTGTTTTGAATTACCTGAACTGGTAGCAGAAGAGTTATTACCTGAACCCATGAATTTCCTTCCACACCCTGTCCCCATTGCTGTACAGCCAAGGAGAAGGAATACCACATTTCGGGCTTATAATGTAAAGCCTGAAAATCAGACTTGGTGTGCGGACTCGTCACAGCTGGAGAATGTATTATTTTGGTCTTTAAGTATGATATTAGACATCTAGTCCAGGGGTTTTGCTTACCATCATCTTTTGCCAAATCTCTCTCTCTCTCTCTCTCTCTCTCTCTCTCTCACACACACACACACACACACACACACACCCTTAGATCATATGCTATGGCTTAAGTCTCCAATTCCATATATTTTCAAATCTTATTTCTCCATGTTTATGTGTTTACAGGTTTTTCTCCTCACTAGAGGCATTCAAGCAGTTCTGGCGATTGCCATGTAACAGACTGTTGCAAATTTGGTGACCTAAAGCATTTTTCAGTTTTAATTTACAGGCTCATGGATTCTGCTGGTCAGAAAGGCACAGCTGGGATGGCTTGTCTTGTGATATCTTAATGGCTTCTTCATTAAGTTCAAGCCCTTGGGAAAGTTGTAAATGACTGGGCTGTCTCAGCTAGCTGAGGCTTGGACTCCCTCGATTCCTGTAACAAGCATAAAGCTGTGCTGTGCTGAACTGACCTGGACCAGACCTTTTTAGATAGTTAAGCTTTTTACAGTCCAGCAACTGGGTTCGAATGACAAGCTTTTGCAAAGCGAACATCTAAAGAAATAGGAGGGAACTGCATTGATTTTAATGTCCAGACTCCCCAGATTAATAGCCTTTCTCTGCTATACTAGTTGGGCAGTCATTTCATTGTCATGAAGAAATGATCTTCCTTCTGGTGAAGAAAATGCCAAAATCTTTAGAGTCACTAAAAAAAAAAATAACACTATATAAACCATGTACTGAAGTTCAATGTAGTATGTAAACTAATACTAAAAGAATGTGTAAGAATGTGTGTGTTTTATTGTTTGTTACTCTCTCATCGTCCAATCTCTACAATGAACAGTACATATTCTTTAGGACTTACAGACTAATGCTTTAGTGGAGGATCTCATATGTCCGACAGAGGACTTTTAAGCCAACTGTGTATTGCATTTCTCTAGACAGACTTAGTCCTGGAAAGAGCATGCAGGACATTTAGATCATGGACTTAGGAGAACTTACCTTACTTTTGCCTCTTGACTTCTGAATACTGCCTTGATGTTCTTTCATTACCATTTGATGATTGGTGTGGGAAGTCCTTCTGTATATGTGTTGCTTTTATTGGCTAATAAATAAAGCTGTTTTGACCAGCGGCTTAGCCGAATAAAGCTAGGTAGGAAAACTAAATTGAATGCTGGGAGAAAGAAGATAGAGTCAATGAGAGATCATGTAGCCACCGCCAAGGACGGATGCCTGTGGCTGGAGCCCACTGAAACTTTGCCGGTAGGCAACGACCTCATGGTGATACACAGGTTAATGGAGATGGGCTACTTTAGGATATAAGAGCAAGCTAGAAATATGCTGAAGCTATTGGCCAAACAGTATTACAAATAATATAGTTTCTGAGTGATTATTTTATGGTCTGGACAGCTGGGTACAAACAAGCAGCCTCCTCCTACAGTCAATAACATGAGAAAACAGCATCAGGAATAAACAGGAGAAGTTTACAGACTAGGGGAGTCACAGTCTTGATGACACCCAGTCTGCCCAGCACCGATTGGAACATGTTGTGCTGCTGTTGCTCCTTGGCTCCACACATTTCTTTCTTCAGGGAAGACATAGTGTGCCTGTGTGTGGGCTTGTGCACATGTGGGTGCAGGAGCTCACAGTTCCCAGTAGAAGGGTCTGATCCACTACAGCTGGAGTAACAGGTAGTTTGACAACCTGATGTGGGTGTTGGGAACTGAACCTGGGTCCTGTAGCTGAGTAGAATGCAGTTTTTAACCCTCTTAGGCTCTGAGCCATCTCTTCAGCCCCCTTCACACACTTACTGCTGAGGAACACTGAGCATGAAACTGTGTGTTGTGTATTCATTACTTGTCCTTGGAAGTATCACTATGATGGGTATTCTTGGTTGTCAACTTAACATCTGTAATTAACTGAAACCCAAGTGGCTGGGTACAGCTGTGAGGGAGTTTTCTTAAATCATTTGAAGTGGGAAGACCCACCTTTAATCCGGATCTTTTGAAGTGGGAAGACCTGCCTTTAATCCGGATCTTTTGAGGTGGGAAGACCCACTTTAAATCTGGTCACATTATCAACCCGTAGTCTAGATAAAGGATAAAGGACATGGAAGAAGGAAGCTCTTGGCCTGCTTGCCATCATCCTCAATAGCAAGGTCACTCTCATTATCATTAGAGCCTACTTCTGTGGAATTGTGACACATACTGAAGATAAGGTGAGACATCCACACTTGTGCACTGAACAATGAGTGGATTATTAGACTTTCCACTGGTAGATAGTCATTGCTGGACTACCTGGAACATAGCCTGCTAATCAATTTAATAAAATCCCATGATTGATAGGATGAATATTTATATATTCATATATTTAATATATTATATATATTTATTCTATCAGTTGTTTCTATAGAGAATGCTAATACATCAATTGATTCTGTTTAAATAAAAGAAATTAAGTATAAAAGAAAATACTTTAATTCAAAATCAACTTAAAATAATTTAATGTTTTTTGTTTAAGGATGATAGAGTCTGATCAATAAGAACAGTACTTGGTAAATAGTGTGTTGGTTCATTTTCCTTTATTTTAATTTGTAAGTGTATCATAAATGTTTTTTAAGTAAAATGGAGCAAATTATAAAATTATCAGACTTTCTAAGCTATAAATGAATTGAAGACTTAGTTTTCTGCCTTCATGATTCAGGCAAAACAAATCCTAGGTTACTAATCACTTTGCAAATGTTCCCCTTTTGCTGTGTGAATACTTCTGCCACTCTGCTGCGCCGTGCCTCCCCCACACAGAATTCTCAGAGATTTTCTCCTGCAGTCCACAGAGCATTTGCTCCCTAGAGGGCTAAATCACTGACTGGATGCCCAGATGGAAATCGGAATAGAAACAAAGAGCAAGTTTAAGAGTAATTTAATCAAACTCCCTTGATTATGGAGTATTTGTTAGGACGGCCTGATAAACAGATTTTTGGCATCATACCATATAGTAGAAGAAAAAAAATAAAGTTTATTCAAAATGATTGTTTAATTATGCATACTTGAAACATATAAGGCCTAACTAACAACTGTTGATATTACATCTTTCAGATAAAATACACGACTCTGAATGTATGCTAATTGTATGCAGAGGACCATTTTCAGTCTAAGCAATGCATTTTGCGTGTGTGCATCTGTGTATGTGTTTTATTTCTCCCCCCCATATCTCAAGGAATCAAATGGTAAAATACAATCACGTCTTACCATATTCTTTAAAAGCAGATATTAAAAAATGCTAGATGCTCTTTTTAACAGCATTTTAATATTTATGTATAATTGAAAGATGACACATTTTTAAATGTGTGCCGACAGCACCTTTAGAATTGTTTTTTCTCCCATTCTTAAGATAGCCTCTTCTTTTTCACAATTCAATTTCAGCTAATTGAGGAATGCAGCGTGAGCATTGTTTTAATGTTTATTAACTTCCTTCTGTCCCCCAAGGGGCCGTTTTAATTTTGACAAAGAGAACTGCAATTGAGTCAGGATTCACCTCTGTACTCCATTTTTATCTCTGCACTGTGAATTTCAGCAAATTTCAAATATTGGTTCCCTTATTTGTCAAGAGTGATTGAGCCTCTATGTTCCATTCCAATCTTGGCCTAAATTCAGTATGATTATCTGTGTGCACACTTCAGGCTCATTAGGAATGACTCACAGGTAATGTATTATTCACAATTCAATTCTTGTGGCATCTCCTAAGGAAGCAATTCTAAAACAGCTTTTATTCCCTTGGCTCTACTTGACTGGTACATCATGTTGTATTTTTATTTTAAAACAAAACTTACACATAAAATCCATTAACTTTATTGTTTCTTTTATTGCCTTCCTACCAAACACAGACACATATATACACACACAGATATACACAGACACACACAGACAGACATACACAGATACACACACACTTGCCTACAGAAAGAGTTATGGAAGTCAAGCTGGATACGGACATTGTTCAGTTGATATTTCATAACAACAGCTCTTTTCCCAAAGCTGAAAAGCTTGCAGCTTACTCACTGAGGAAATTTTGAATGTGCAAAGTTATGTGGAGCTGGTGAATATGTTTAAAGTCCTGAACTCTTAAAAAGTAAACCTCTCTTTTATTTGTTATAAAAATTTGTCCTAGGGGCTGGTAAGACAGTTCAATGGCTAAGAGCTTCTTCCACTTTTACAGACTCAGGTTCAGTTCCAAGCACTGACAACGGGCAGCTCACAACTGTCTGTTATTCCAGCTCCAGGGAGTCTGATGCCTTTTTATGTACTTTGCAGCAACTGTTTGAACAGTCACATACTTAAAAAAAAATAAAAATTGGAAGGAATAAAGAAATTCTTGGTTCAAACATTAAATTCATTAACAGCAACAACAAAACCCTGCCTTCCAAGCAATGTCAGCAGGAGCAGGTACAAGGGAGCAAGTGCCAAGGGGGCAGGTCCAAGCCAGAGACCTCTGAGGAACTGTGCCCAAGCCAGGGACATCTGCGGGAACAGGACTACTTCCTAAATATAACCCTAGAAGCAGAGACACTGAGAGAAACAATTAATAAATGGGACCTCCTGAAACTGAGAAACTTCTGTCTGGAAAGCAAATGACACAGTCAACAAGACAAAATGGTAGCCTACAGAATGGGAAAAGATCTCCACCAACTCCACATCAGACAGAAGGTTGATAGTTAAAATATACAAAGAACTCAAGAAACTGTTCATTGAAAGAACAAATAATCCAATTTTAAAAAATGGAGTACAGACCTAAGTAGAGAATTCTCAACAGAGGAATCTAAAATGGCTGAAAGACACTTAAGGAACTGTTCAACATCCTTAGCCATCAGAGAAATGCAAATCAAAACAACTCTGAGAGTC